>JAGFPH010003402.1:127529-153068 GCA_018207615.1 Philaenus spumarius | reverse complement strand
TATATATATATATATATATATATATATATATATATATATATATATATTACAACCAGAGTAATATTTGGAATACATGTACAGCATTTTAATTAACAATATAGATGAAGTTGTAAATATATGACTAAAATAATAATATGTTTTATTATTTACTAACAATATGTAAACTTTTCGTTTAAAACAAACCTACCCTTTTTTTAATGTCTTAATAATTTATACACTATCATTGAGAATCTTGACCAGGTTTTTTTAAAATACATCAATTTATGAAATCCTTAATTGGCTTGTAGTAAGACTACTTGACTGATACTTACCATTTAAAAACAAATTATTTTCGATTACTACGTATCCAACTTTATAATAAAAGCTGAACCCCATTTCTATGATAACAACTTTAACTGTCATTGTAAAAACAATAATAGTGATAATTTCACCTCATTAAAAAATCAAAATTTATGGGGAACAATCGGTATGATGGTATGTTACAGATATTTAAATGCAAATATTTAAAAGGAATAGCACCAATAAACACAAACACAATAATTATTTGTACTATTCTGAACCTCGCATTCACAAAAAATTAATTAATCTGATACTACTATCTCGATTACTTTAATTCACAACTCAACTGTTATGTATGTACAAACGAAAGTATATACTGCTCTCTATTAAGTAAGTAATAATAATGACTGATGACAATAATAAACTCGTTCCTATTGTGTTTATATTTTTATTTTCACAAATAGCTTGTGTTTATGCTTGCTTATAAGGATATACTATATAAATAATCAACATGTTTGGGTTGAAACAAACTAACAAACAGTAAACACAAGAAGTAAAATGAATTTAAAATTCAAATTTTTATTTCTATTTTATGAATTTCAAAAATAGTAGGATTATGTAGGAAATTGGTTTTAAAAAGAAACATTTAAATTTGAATTAGTAAAAAATTTTAATTTGGAGTTTTGTCTACAACAGAGAATACAAAAGATTTATAACTTTGATTTTATTTCTGATCTAAATGGTTTTCCAGTGGATGATATCATACGCACAGACGACATAAATTCTACGGTTTCCAAGTTTAATAATCAGTTACTTGCACTTTAAGATAAGCATGCACGTTAATAAAAAACGGATTTCTAAACATCCAGCTCCTTGGATAACATCTTCTATTCGTATTTTGATGAGTCAGCGCGATACTGTCTTTCGCAAAGCTAAAAGATCCCTTCTGCATTGTGATTTATACAACTACCGGCGATTAAGTAATAAGGCCAAGCAGGAGTTAAGAAACGCAAAACTTAGATACACTTATCGACTGACAAATCATCGGCTCAAATGTGGCTCGCTGTTAAAGTAGGTGTCAGTAAAGTATAACCTAATTCCCCTGTACCTCTTGGATCTTAATCTGTTAAACAGCTATTTTTCTGATATACCGGGATACTTCACTTCAGCAATGCGTTTTACCAATAATATTAAATTAAGTTTTGCATTCAATGAACACATTAATGAATCTAGTTTCAAAGTCGTTCATTATCTATAGATATTGAAAATATTGATGTCGATTTGTAAAAAAAATTTAAAGTAAAACTGTTGGATCCGATTCTATTCCAATTAACTTCATCAAGGAAACACTACCAATCACACTACATATAACTGAAGATTTTTAATAACTCTCTCACCCTATCAACTTTTCCTACTAAATGGAAGTATAGTATAATTCGGCCACTAAACAAGACAAAATCTCCTGTAGCTCCTTCGTACTACAGACCTATAAGCATTTTATCTGCTTTGTCTAAATATCTGGAAAAAATAGTGCATTTCAGGTTTGAAACATTTTAAAGGAAAATAATCTCCTAAGTAGTTTTCAGTCTGGTTTTCCAAAGGGTCATAGTACGAGGTCAGCTCTCCTTTGTGTTACAGAGGATATTCGCCAAGCTATGGATCAGCGGAAAGCTACGTTACTAATTTTGTTAAATTTTTCAAAAGCGTTTGACTGTGTTATTGGCTCATCATCCATTGTTACTGGCTAAATTGATGGAGATGGGATTTTCAGTAAAATCTGTTAAATGGTTTAAGTCCTATTTGTCTGGAAGATGACAGTGTGTTAAGTTTCGTGAGAGGTCGTCTTCTCGGGAAAGTATGTGTAGGTTGATACCCCAGGGTTCTGTCCTTGGTCCTTTATTATTTGATATTTATAATATTCTAAACTATTCGTGGTTTCATTTATATGTTCCATTGCACATATGCTTAAAATTGGCGTGCGAAGCACGCAATACATCGTGTATTGAAAATATTCCCAACATGGGGTTGGCGTGAGAAGCACTCAATTCATAGTATTGAAAATACTTTCAATACGGGTGTTGGAGTGCGAAGCACGCAATGTACTGCGCGTCGGCCGCTTCTCTTAGTGTTCAGGGTCAAGCTCACGTGTGCGTCCTTAGCAGTGAAATTGTTAAAAAGAGGGGGTGGGTTAAATTCAAATCCCCGGTCCTGACCTGACCCCCCCCCCGAAAAGGTTTCCTGGCTACGGCCTTGATTATAATATTGTATTTTGGTTTGAACTTAAGTTTGGTGTCCTAGATAATCACTAAGACGTTATTATAATATACTTTTTTATTTGGACGATATCTTGGTTATAGGTTACTTAGAGACAAAATATTAAAGCCAAAAGTAATATACTAACAACATTTAAACATATGTTAACGTGCTTAACAAAACGGCAGACTAAATAAGGAGAAAATGTAATTGTAAGATATTTTTAGTTTAATTCCGAAATTCGAATCTGAAAAACTAGGCAGGTACAAGTCTTTGTAACAACCCAAATGTAATGGTGCCGGAATTATAAATTATAATTTGTTTGTACTGTAGAAGGAATATTAATTACGAGCTGTAAAATAGTATTAGCCAATAAATTTAAATTATAATTTCAAAAGGATAAACAACCGTAGTAAAATTATAAATAGTGTACCTTAAATTTATTACAACAAAATGTGTTAAACAGAAAACAATTTTGTGCCAGACTGTACGTGAAGCGTTTGACTGTACACCTGACAAATGACTACTTGTCACCAGCCTGCCAAAGATAAAAGTTTATTAGAGACCTTATGTGTAAACCTGCGTTTATGTACTGTATGTGTATACACCAGCTATCTTACTAGGCGTTGTGTTTATAATACACGTTCGAAGAAGGTTGTGTTTATATCGTCAAAATAAAGATTTTTTGAGTTGTAATGAATTGTTCAGTTTTATACTGATAATAGGCCAAACTTTGAAATCGGCCTTACTGGGAATGGGCGTCTGGTACCTACATCATACGTTCAATTTGTTCCAATGTACCGTTTTTTTCAGAAGCAGTTTAACATTAGTTTGATTATTGCTTTCATAAGTTCAAAAAAAAAATTATACGTACTGGAACGGCCAATTGACCGATCCAATTGGGGTTAATTAATTACATTAATTAAAATAAATTCAGAGTCAAAATAACAAAAGGTTAAAGCTAAAGGGTGTCAAAAAAGCCCAAAATTGAGATTAAAAAGTAGTTTCAAATGTGAAAATAGTATTTATTAATAATTTTGAAGAATTAACTAAAATTGTGTTAGTTGAATAAGTGCAGACTATGACGTAGAGCGACAAAGTCGAACCAAAACCTTGCAGGATCTGACAGGCATGGACTTGTCCGGTCTTGTCTAAATTTGGTAGAAATGAATTAACATTGAAAGATAGGGGTTTGTAATTTTATTAAAAAAAGTTGTTCTTATTAGATTTATGTTGAAAGGAGAGTTAAATAAGCAAGGAGTAATAAAAATAATTTTGTTATGATAATTTGTTAAAAAGTTATAGACAAAAATGTAAGCGTAAACAAATCGATTTTGCAGAATTTGAATAAAATTCAAAAACAAAGTAGAGTCATTTGTAGAGTTAAAAAGGGTTAAGAAAATAAGGTAATAAAAAATACAAAGTTATAAAGTTTAATAGCTAAAAAATAAAGGGTAAAGTCATTCTTGGGCATAAAAAGGCCAATAACTCATAAAGTTCAAATGTAATTAAATCATAAAAAATAGCATTTAATAGAGTAAATAATAGGGCATAATCAAGCCGAAGTTCAATATAAATAAATAAGTAGTTTAGTATAAATAAAATAAATTAATAAAAAAATTTATTAATTCATAATAAATACAAGGGAGATTAATAAAAGGGAAATATTGATAAAATAGGGTGTATGTATGTGTAATAAATTGTAATGCCAAGTGAGATATGAAAAGTTCTTTAAAGGGGGGGAATGAAACGCCGAAAACCAAACGAAGGCAATTAGAGTAACAACAAGCTGAATAACTAGACAACCAAACAAGCTATCAAAAATCCAACACCAGATTAGCGCGTTTCAAGACCAACCGAAGAAGATACAAGCAAGAAAAAATGGAAAATTTCAAATTTACAGGAAATAAATTTCAAAATTTAAGCAAAACTAACGAAGTCTATAACTCAAGAAGGAAGAGGAGTAGAAACGCCATTCGAATTCCAGAGAAACCAGAAAACTTCAACCGATCCATAGAAGTCAACAAAATCAAAATCCGACCACGCAAAAAGAAGTTATAGAGTTTGGATGAAATCAAAGCCAAATTCGCAAATTGACAAGTTCATACAGGCACGCAAGGACCAAGCTCCGAGGGGGAAGTGACGTCATCGGATCTACTACGCAGAGCAGAACAGTCCGCACATTGTGATTCAAAAAATGAAGATAATAATTAAATTAGGCCTAATCGATGGGAAATAAAGGCACTAAAATTCATCGAATAAATCAGGAAATATATTGAGACCAAAAAATATATTTCTAAAGCAAGAAATCAGAATTTCTTGTTACATAGAGGAAGATGCTTGTTTGACAAGTAAACAGTTGACGATAGAAGCTTGCATCCCCTCTAACATCAGTTTAGCACGAAGCGCCAACGAGTAAACAGCTGACCGAGATCCGAGGGTACTTAGAGAAAGTCGTAGGGCGATCAGTTCGGTGTGCGTTCGTTCTAGCTCCGGCCTAAAGCTAAGTCGGGTCGTGATAATTTCGGGAGAAGAATATCCATATAAACGGCCTATATTGCCAAAAGATACTACAATCAACTAGGAGAGGACAACTTTAATTAAGTCTAGGAGAAGACAACTGTAAGCCGAAGAAACCATTCTGGGGACCAAAGAGAACAACTTTAAATCGCTGGAAATCGACAGAAGGAATTACGCGTTGAACTTCTTGTGTTCTGTAAGTGGCAAACGATCATTGTTACTTATAATTTTAAATAAATCCCTTTTTTGCAAAGTAATACATAAATTAAATTAAATAAATAAATTCAAGTAAATTCTGGGGAAATTGAATAAAGTAAACTCGTTTAGTAAATTTCATTACTCACAATGGCAAATCGTCGTATGTAAATAATACAATCATTAATATACAGATTTTAATTAATAAAATAATTAAGCACTTTGCTACTTTTCAATATATGTAATTATAAGTTAAAGATTAATCAATTTCATTGTGTTTTTGAAAAAATAATTTGTTGTTTCAAAGTTAATGGATTTATGTTAATTAATAAATCGTTTTTGTGTTTTCAATAGAAAATTTTGAATGTATAATTTACAAATCCAATCAAAATAATCCTAAAACCATTCAGAGCTCTAGTATAAGTAAGTCAGCAGGTGAGTTATTCACGGATCACTACAAATTTAACTCCAAAGGGAACGATCCCGAAAAAGAGTCTAGAATTGAGCTAGTGTACTATACAAAAGACAAAAAAGGTCTAATTAATTTAAATTTTAAAACTTAAGAATAGGAAACAAAAGGTTTTCCTTTTCTTGCCCTCGCCAAACCTCTCAAATTGTTCTAACGGGGTAGTACAACAGAACAGCATCAAATAAGGCCTGAAAACACTTGGGTGTTATTTGATGAAGGAAAGTGTTAAAGTTGACAACATAAGGTTGTGTTTATTGAATAAATTAAGAGGGTAGGGAGGTTTGCTCGTGGCAGTACCCTAAATGTTATTATATTTTTAACGTTTTATTTATGCCGCAAATTAATTTTTAATTGTTAATATATTCGTATGTAGTTTTTATTTATGTTGCAATACATACATTCACACGCAGGAGCTTGCATCAGTTTTGGTTTATAAATCGTTTTTTGAGTTTAGTTGTTTGTAAATATTATAATTTATGCTTGATATTTTTGGGATAGTAACTTGGTACAGGAGGTTAAACAAAGTTGGTTATAATGTAAAGACATTTACCTATTTTTGTATCAATTAGCAATGTACCATTATTATACTAGTAGTAGAAAAAAGTTTGCTGCAGGAGGTATAGGAAAAATGTATCCCACTTTATTTTGTAACGGAGTAATATTTGTGCAGTGGTAAATAATGAATGTGGGCATGAAATATTACACAGAATGAAACACAGATGTGTTGAAAGTAATGCAATTATAATATCAGTATTTTATTGGTCCGTGTGAAATGACGAGGATTGATGAACATCGGAAACAGTTGGTTGCAATAATTACACCAAGCATAATTTAGTAATAATAATGGTGATCACTGATTGAATGGGCTAAGACTTGAAATAATTAAGTGATAAGTAATTGTATATCATACTAGAGGGCTTCGCCATCCCCTTCGGTGACTCGCGTCGAAGCAAATGCAAACAGGTTATAAATAGGCCCTACTATATAAAATAGGCTATATATAAAAAACTATATATAAATAGGCCCTACTATCCTATACTCTAATACGAGCAATCTCTGTTTGTTTGTAAGAGCAATCTCGAGATCCAGCGGAAGGATTTTGCTGAAAGTTTGGGATTAGAGGCTTTTGGGTCTAAAAAATCGATTGGTGAAAACCAATACCTCAGGAAAACTCGTATTTTTCTAAACAACTTATTTGAAAATTGAAAATGTTTAACATTGGGCTTATGGAGTTTAAAATCATTACATATGTTTATTGACTATAATAATAACAGTAATCAGCTGTTTCCTATATTATTTCCATTATCAGCCGATTTCAAGCTTAAAACAATTTTTTTAATTTCTAACCCTTAAGATAGGATTTTGTGGAGAACGACATCTGTTGAAGTATTTTAATTTCGGATTAGAGTATAGATAAACAGTTCATATGTACGTAAGTTCGAAAAATATTCATATTTATTCAGTATACGATTTGTATTTACATACATTTTCTTTAAAAAAAAGCAATAAAAAAAATACTGAGTAATGCTCGGTCGCCCAGGTACTTTAATTCTAATATGTCTTGTTTATTTTAATTAGAATGTATCTTCGTGTTTTCTTATTTTTAAATTCCATAATTCATTAAGGGTTTATTGTCTAGATTTTTAAGGAAAGTATGACATTTAATATTTTTACCACATTTTCACCCCTTAGCAGCAGGCGACAAAATAAATGTCAATCTATGATAATTCTTTTATGTATGTTGTAAGAAATAAATAACAATACATTTTTATTGTTTTAGGGGTTGTTGGCAGCAAGCGACAAAATGCAAATCTAGTTTACTTTTTCTACGTATCTTTTAAGAAATAATAAAATGTACCAGATAACTGCCATATACTTTCTTCCAGTTGAAACTTTATAACTTCCCAAGAGTAGCATTAAAGTAGGAGAGTACTAATAAATATTATTATTATTATTAAAACTATTCGATCGATTTGCATCAAACATGTCTATTAGGCCTGCATAGATGCACGAAAAAAGGTTTTGAAAATTTTGAACAACCCCCTTTTTGGCCAAAAACCCCCAAAAATCAGTTATTATTATTATTACCTAAACGAGAATTTTTAGAAAGATGCGGTTGTTTGCATATGGTAGGGTACATTAAGGGCTACAAATAAGCCAAATTTTATCAAAATAGTTAGATCCTTTTTTGAGAAATTTTGATTTTTCTCGTTTTTTGAAAATTTTTGTGAGGTAAAACCCCTTAAAAATCAAAAAAATTTAAAGAATGAAAAAAAACCCCTGGAGATATTCTAGAACTACACCTACATACCAAATTTCATCAAAATCAGACCGTTGGTATGGTCTCCAGCTCTGTACACATCCTAACAGATACAGACACACAGACACATGGTCACACGGACAGACATCACCAAAAAAAACACTTTTTTGGGTTCAGGGAGCACCAAAACAAATAATTCCACTACAAATATTTTTGGGTTCAGGAAGCACCAACACAGATAATTCCTCTAAACATTTTTTTGGGGTTCAGGGAACACCAAAACAGATAATTCCACAAAAAATTCAAATTCGAAAATTTGGACGAAAACAATATTTTCTCCATATACTACGTATAGGGGGGGAGAAAGTGAAATTGTACAACATTTCTCAGCTCTCTAGCTTTAAGAAAAAAAGGTATAACAATGAATATTTATTGTTTTAGGGGTTGTTTTAACCTTTAAATCAAAATGAATTATATCCTATGTTATTCTAGGATAGTGTAGCATTTTATTAGTAAAACTATTTTTTCAATCGGTACAGTAGTTTTTGTGATTACACATAAACAAAAAACCAACAAATTTTACCACTTTATAATATTATTAATAATAACCCCAAAACTAAGATGGTGAAATGATGTTAAGTGTTCAAATCAAATTATTTCGTATATTTTATGACAGCAGTTATAATCGCCTAAAGGTTCAAAGAAACAGCAAAGCTCAGGTCTACACTTTAATAAAAACCTAACCTAAAAGTTAGAAATTTAAATAATCGGTTCAAAGTTTGAAATCAGCTGTGAATTAAAATGTTATTTTATTCAATTGATTGCTATGGTAATACATGTAAATACATCTGGTGATTCATCAGTTTAGACCTAACCTAAGAGTTTTTCCCACTAAATTTACGAATATTGAAATAAAAAGTGTTTAAAAAAAATGTACTGTAGTCTATGTTACTCAGGGAAAGTGTAGCTTTTTATCAGTAACACTATTTTTCAATTAGTTGAGTAGTTCCAGAGAATATGGGCGTCTTGGAATCGTGATATTAGGAAGGATAGCCTATATTCATTTTTAACTATAGAGATTGTTTTAAAACACAAACAATTATTTATAACTAGGGGAGACCCCTGCGTGCTCCGCACGCCAACCCCCCCAAGGAACCTTATTATATCCATATATTATAAATAAGGAAATATATGGTATGTCTTATTTATAATAAAGTTGTAGCATTTATAATAAGGTCAAAATTAAGATGGTAAATAATGTTAAATGTTCAAACCAAATTATATCTTATATTTTATAACAGCAGTAATAATAATGGTTAAAAGAACCAGCAAGTGTAGGTCTACACTTTAAAACCCTAACCTAAAAGCTAGAAAAACAAAAATAATTGCTTCAAATTTTGAAATCAGCTGTTAATGGAAATATTGAAGCAAACATCTGTTGTATCTGTTATTTTATTCAATTGGTTGCTATGGTAATAAATGTAAATACATGTGTTGGTTTATCATTCTGGGCCTAACCTAAGTTTTTTTCCGACTAAATTTACAAATATTGAATTAAAAAAAGGTTTTTACCGAAATGAATTATAGCCTATGTTACTCAGGGATAGTGTAGCTTTTTATTAGTAAAACTATTTTTTAAATCGCTTCAGTAGTGCCAGAGATTACCCCCTACATACAAACAAACAAACTTTACCTCTTAATAATATTAGTATACATAATAATTATTTTTATTTTTTTATTATTTATTGTACATTAGATTTGCCTTAAAACTGTGTAGACAATGTTACAATGTTTAAAGTTTTCTGGTTTTATAGATATAGACAATATGAGAAGTACATACCGAAATATGTATTTCTACAGAACTATTTGTTTTATATACTTGAAAATAAATTACCTTAATAAATACGTAAGCAATATTCTGTTTTTCTAAATCTTTATGGATAAGTTTAATCGTTGGATTCATTTAATAAACATGCAATGATTATCACCTTAAGGAGACAGTGACCTACATGCGCAGACAATGGCACGCTCTAGACATTTGTGTCTCTAGGAAAACCTCTATTTGTATAAGATATTTTTGTCTGTGTAGCCTATTTCTCAGAACTGTATACCAGAGATGCACAAAAATAAATAAGTGTACGCCAGGTTGTGTTTGAAATGTTACAACGTAAGAAATTATTGGTATCAGAGGAAATATAACTTTCAAACTCTCTAAGGCAGCTTCAAACTAAGTAAAACATAAAATATGTTTAATAACGATTTTGACAAGTTAACACCCTTACAACGTGTATGCACTACAAAACATTTCAAATACATTCATGTTTAAAAAAAATAGAGTTATACGTTTGAAAAGGGAAAAAAAACAATCGAATCAGAAATTAAAATTAAAGCGACAAATTTAATAATATTTATTGAATATATATATTGTTTATAAAATATTTGCTTTACATCATAACCCTGGTTAGCGAAAAATGAAATAATGAAAACAATTGCCTTATCAGAATGTAATTTTATTGTTATAATTCTTATACAAATATTTCATCATTATTAAGTAGGACAAACATTTTGTTCTTACTAAAGTCTCTTGTATTAAAAAACTCTTTGTCTGTGTGCTAAATTATTTAGCTCCAGAAATTTTCCATTGTACTTATTTCAATGAAGTAATTCCAACAATGAAACCAATCTTTGCAACTGAAGATCTTTGCTGGAAATTAATGAAGCAGAAAACTTCCATTGAATTCATTACTTCAATCCATGCATTGCAGAACGTACTACTCTGAGTGGAAACTTTAAGAGTTATTTTAACTAATTTAAACTTTCATAATACAATATAATAAACTAGGATTATCAACTTGTTGGAAACATAGGAATCCGTTAAAATGTTATTACATTTAATGCTTTGTTAAATGCAATTGTTTGTAATTGTAATAATTTGTTTTTATTTGATTAGTTAGATAGTGAGCAACATAGATTAAGTTTAAGTTCTTCAGTATATGTTTATGAAACTATATTAAAACCATCAGAGATATTTTTGATCATAGTTTATGTAATTGTTTAAGTATAGGAATTTTGTGAATAAAAACTCTTTTTTCTCTTTAAATTGACCTATCGGTGACAGTAAACATTTTAGATTAATGTGTACTTGAACATAAAAATAGGTACGATATAATAAGTAACATTAGAAGAAAAAAAATATGTTGTATTAAGAATACCATGGTATTTATCTTTTACCTGAGACACCATTGCTATAGTAATAATATAACTTTATTAAAACAATAGTTAAGATATTCCCTTTTTTTAACTTGTTTATAATTATTGGTACAAATAATTAATTCAAAATGGAAACCCCTTTCAAACTTCACAGATATCTTGCATTACACCATTTAATTTAAAACAAACACATTAAGTGATTAAAATAATTCTTATAATACGTCGTCAACAGAAGAAATCATACCAATAAATCAACTTATATTTGATTATTTGCCTACATTTTGTAGAAAAATAGAGGGTTATTCTATTTTTATTTCTACCAACACCTTGTATCCAACACCTTGTATGTTTTTAACCAATTATAAGCAAGTAGATTGAAGTAGATTTTAGATCTAATTTAATTATGCACTTGAATTAAGAATCCATATTACTTATTTGAATATAATCCTTATTATGTATGTCCTATGTGTAGGTTTAACCCGTATTCACAAATACAACCCCCGCAAATGACAGAGATAAATTACCAAGAATTGGTTGTACCAATAATATTATGTAAAATAATAGAATAGTAAGATAATATTTTTTTTATTTAGTCGCAGGCTAGTATTTTAATAATATTAATTTTGTTTAAAGTGCAACTGTTGATAGTCCTTATTACTTACTATGAAATATAACCGGTGAAATCAATAATGTCTTATTATAATCGCTGTAAAGAATGCATTGTAACAAAAATAAACTTTTTTTAAAGTACAGTATAAACTATAACACACAATTTTATTCATAAATTCTAATATTACGCTCTTTAGAAAAAGAACATTCCTTCTTTCTATAAGGGTGTTTTAAAATGTTTCTAAAGAAAAACATGTACAACATAATTTTAAAATGTTTGATTAAATTATTCTCTTATAATTTAAAGAAAATGTTTGTAAAACTATTCAAGTTATTTTAAGAAGAAATATTTATGAACGTTCACGGAATGATGAAGGAATTGATAAGACGAAAACATTAATGAAAACAGTTGTTGGGAAAACATGATTTTCGTCCTTTGTCTGTAATGTTTTTCAGAAAGAAATTTAAGTTATAATTGAGATATATATCCGAAACCTGATTAATAAATTTAAGTCTGTATACAATTGTCATATTTGTGTATCAAGGGACTATAAAACTGGTTCACCAACAAAGCTAGACATGAAATAAAACTGGTTTCTTTTTACTATAAAACTTATAAAATCTGGTTTTAAAATTTCCCTTCAAGAAATATTTACTTTTATATCCAAGATGAGTTTAAAAAATAACTTTTATCTATGGTTACAGTATTTTATTTATAGTATTTTAGATAGATTACTATACAGTTGCGATAGTTAATTTGAGTTTGCAATATGTTATAGAGTCATAGAAAATAGGCCTTATAAAAAGTGTTAAAGTATAAAGGAGTATGCTTCTTCGCTATTATTTATGACTCATAGTCAAAATCCGGAAATATTTGAACTAAACAAAGTGTTCAATTTACTTTTGTTGTGGCATTAGTATTTGAGTATTGGAAAATTTTAACAAATACAATGATACCATGTACAGTGACACACGTATGTTTTTTATAATAAATAGGTTGAATACTAGCTTTTATTGGTTTATTGTGTTAATATATACATTATTTTATTTTAATTTCGTGACTAAAAGTTTCACTGCCCAATTCAAAACATTATGTCAGTGGATTTATGATTAGTTGGAATGAGTATGATTTTTGTGGAAGTGAAACAGGGAGCTCGGAAATAAAATGTAATATTTTACGTCGTATGACTAATTAATTAACTAATTAACCTATTTATTATACAGGACAAACAAATTAAACAGCAATATTTAAAAAAAAAACCAATTCAAATAAAACAGATACAAAAATAATTTTATACAAAATATTCAAGTTTTTCTCGAAAAAACCTATTTGCAACGTGTTATATAGAAAGTTAGTGACTTTAATAAAAAGCCTAAATCATACAACCACTATTCAATATGACATGTCTTGGCATTAGGACAAAAATACAGTTGACTTAAATATGTATAAGCAATGCCACAGTCACTTGCTTGACACATTTATGCAATACTGTACTGCCATTATAATGAATTAACCTTACATAATTAATTTTAACAATACTTTTTAGTAAATGATGCTTCCATCAAATCCAAAGTTTTTCTTCTTCATAATTTAAAAAAGTGGAAGACACATTAAACTTGTATTATACTTTCTGAAAATATTTTTTAAATTAAAAATACTGCTCTATTCTATAATCTTTAGTATGGGCTTTAGAAAATGATAACAGTAAGTACTTTCAAGCTACAGTGAGTGCTGTGCATATTTTTTGTTAAATTAATTTTTGTTTTTATTTTTTTACTGACATTTTTTGTATAACCTATATTTGAATTGTCATACTACCGATTGTAGACAAATACGACATAAACCACATGTATTCAAACACTTTCTTAACATTTAGTATGCACATAGTTCTAGGTGTAACTTTTAAACTGAAATTCACCCCAGTGAAGGATGTCTAGAGATGGTAAAAATTAAAAGAGGGTTAAATATATAAAAAGAAGAAACATTTTCAAAATGTCTGGATTGTATTTGTGCAGATACATAATTTGAATTCTTGAAAGTACTCTCTTGATTATTATATTTTAATTAGAGTAACTATTTTAAAATTGTTGCAAATAATGTTTGAGTTGTGGTGTTAAGATTGCAATCAAATTTATCCTGCAGGTCTAAAGTACCAACAATTATAAAATTTATAGTGATAATAAAGTTAAATCATAACTTAGAAAGCCTTCCTTCCCATTAACTCTTATTTACCCATCATCTTTGTTTTACTCTATAACAAATGTTTATTGAGCTAAATTTGACATAAAATGAAATGAACTGGATGCCCTTGAAGAAGTGTGAAGCAGTAAATACAATTTGCTAAAGTGGACTAACTTTGTTTTGGTCCCGTTTTATTCAATTTGTTATAACAACTTATTGAGCTATGAAACTTACCCATCTTCTGCAATTTTGTTTGTTTGAAACATGATTGTGATCTTTCTTGAAAGCTATTAATCATTGTGTTTATTGTAGTTTATCAAATATTTGTTTCAAATCTGATGCGCATTAGTTGTATATTATGTGTCATTTGTGACTAATTGTTGTTAAGGGATGATTTTTTAATTGCATTGTAAACGTCATAACTTAATAGAAACATACAAAAACGGTAAAACATAATTAAAACGTATATTTTATAGTATAACTCGAATCATATCGTATGTAAATTTTAGTAAATGTTTTAAAACTGTACTGACAGTCCCAGTTAGAAAGGTGCATCTACATTGGTACATTGATTTAAATACACATTTAATTTGTAGAACAATTAAAGGGTTAAAGATTAATTTAAGTCTAATATTTTAGTTCTTGATATTATTCATTTACATGCTGGCTTATATGTTGTGTATTACGACTGAAATCAGCGTTTAAAATGATTAACTGAACAGTGCCATAAATATTATACATTTATAGATTTTGGTTTTAACAAAACTATTGTAATTAAATTGAAGACAACAATATTGCATTTTTTCATATCTAGTATTATATAACATTGATTAATTTCACCTATTCCCCACGTTCTAAAAAATATAACATTCCTGTTATACAATAATACACTATTCAATTATTGCTTAACATTTTAGTAAACAAATAAATAATAAATAAAATCCAGGCCAGGACTAAAACAAATTACCAAAACTACTCAGATTTACTAGGCATTGTCTAGGAAAGCTCAATCACTAAACAGTTTAAAATCTGATTTTATGTTGATTAACCTAACCTGACGGGTAGTTTTTCAATTTTTATTAATGACATCAAAGAGCTAGAAAACATAAACTAAGTTTGAATTCGGTTTCAATTGAACGTAGAGCAATTTTTATTCATCTACCCGACTGAATTCAATATTGAAGTAGCAAAGTGCTGTTTTAAATTTGGTAGTATTAGATAGTATATTTTATATTCAGCACTATCTCTATATACAAACATTAATGTTTCTTTGTTTCTTTGTCCTCTATATACTCCAAAACTATTCGACCAATTTTACTAAAAATTCCACATATTATTTGAATTAATGTCAGGAGTGTTTAAACATGGCAATTACTACCACCAAAAATTTATTGTAATGGGACTAAAACAAATTTAACTAACTTCCACATCATATAAAACTCAAATTGTGCAATATTATCCTTAAATGATATAAAAACAATTTACAATTCAATCACTTAAGTCAATGGGATAAAATGTCATAAATACCCTTACAATTAAGTTTTCTTACTTTTTCTGCATGCTCAAAAACTACTCAAATAATTTCACAATTTACACATATTTCTACCAGGATTGTTTAGAGAATATGTTCACTACAACTAAAGAGATTAAAATGGGGTAGCTACAATACAAGTAAATTGCACCAACAAGTAATTGCAAGATATAAAGTTAATTTTGTGAAAAACTATTTTTAAGTAAAATAAAAGCTATTTGAAATGCGATTATTTAAGTCAAGGTAATGCAATGTTACAACTACCCTTAAAATAAAAAAAAAACAATGTAAATGGGATAAAACAACCCATATAAAATAAATTACGATGGTAAGAATATTATTTTAACCACAAGTCACTCAAAATTTTATTTTTCAATACACTCATTGAATCAGCTGGTTAATTTAATCTAAGTATATATTTGCATACTAAAAGCAATAGGGAAGCATTACCGGGTCACTAGTTTTAAATAAAACAATCTATTCCTAAGTATATAATTTGCGTAACGTGTGGAGTGTGGAGCGTTGTTTAATTAATGCCACAAATAGATCCTACTTAATTTTAGTTTTTTTAGGTCTCTGATTTCTTAAATTGGGATCCTGATACCTCAAAAATTTTTCTTCACCCCTAAAAATTAAAAAACACACCTTTTATTATTAAATTTTTTTTAAATTTTAACTAACAATCTTAAGTAACTTAATGGAAATCCCTCGTTTTTTAAATAACTTTTATTTTTAATAAGTTAATATTAAATGGATACAAAATGTATTCTTAGAGTTAGTCAAAGTTTTGAAAACCACTCGCTGAGTAAAAAAAGGGGAAATGAACGAGGAAAGCTTGTTTAGTGATAAACAGTCATTGCATAGTTAAAAGTAACATTTTCATCCCTTAAGAAATACCCCCAAACTACCTTGCACTACTAAGTGCACTTGCAAAGACGTGTTTGGATTTATATTTTTTGCAGTTTATTTTTATTTACAATGAGTTAGTGTTTACAAAATTGTCAAAAGGGTCAAAATTATTTAAAATATTTGTTTTTACAAAGAAAGTTGTGTTTTTGCATTTTTAGGTTTGACAACAAATGTGGGTTTTCAGGACAACAATTAAGGAATTGGTGACCCAAAAAACGTGTAGTGAAAGTAGTAGCCTTTGCGTGATATTAATTGAACAACGCCCCCGCTTTTGGTAGGGACTATGAGGTTTAATTATATGAGGATGCTAGAATGCACATCAATCTCTTCTAGGCAATGATGGAACACCAACCCACACTAGATTTAATCATATATGAGGTGTTTTTCTATTCATTTTATAGTAATATAAACATTCTAATTTGTACCACAGTTTGCATTAGCTGGTCATGAATAATTCTTTATTAATAAAAGAAGCATAATTAGTGAAATAATAACTTCAAATTGGTAATTTTTAGGTTAAATTTATCAATCCGTGTTTTCATTGACGTGCTCTAAAATCAGTGATTCGATAACTTTCTACATCCTAACTAGAATAAATAAAGCGAATGAACCCGAACGGTGAAGGCTTAAGTTGTATTTATTTCGACAAATTCAGCCTCTCTTTGAAATAATTAACCACATTCATTCACAATTTACATATTTTAAATTAATTCTAGGTTGTTAATAATCATAACGAGAACCTTTTAGAAAACTTTTATTTTAATAATTAACAAAACTGTACATTCGCAAATAAATAAATTCAATGAATGGCTCTTTTGTTAAAACTGAATAATATTTGAAGACATTAAGAAGGGTTTCATTTTGAAACTCTGGGTTCAAGTATTGGAGGCAAATCCTAAGACACTGAATTTAAGTTTGAAATCAATACAACAATGTAAATAGCTATTATCAGTAAACAGTAGAAACTAGTGGTGCACGGATTAAACGTGTACAACATAATCTATCGTTTAAACAGCAACATTAATTCCTGTCAATGATTAAGAGAGTTTTGCGGCAAGATTATTGGTTTACTATGAAAGAGTAAACAAGTAAGCAATCACATGGCATGTTGCACTCTTTTCCTCTCTTGCATTAACTGTTTCCAAATCTTGTGGAAACAGACAACGTCAGGATAGAACTACTTTAGTCAGAAGACTGAATCGATTAAACCCAACCGAAGCAGTATAAAGTACCTCGAGATAGCCAACTTTCCGACCTCTACTGTTAATCCACTTAGTACAGTCTTGGTTTAATGTCAAAGGATTTCATTGGTTCAAATTAGCTTCACAAAGTTTAGCCTAAGTACTTAAGACGCTTACTATACTGAAGCTCTCGGGACTAAATTAAGGATTTTCTTTAATACCGTATAAAGAAAGTGTTTTTACAGTTTGTTGTTTGTCTTATGTATTAATTTGTATATGGTTTTTAAAACGAAAAAAATGACTTCATCTGTTAAAATAAAGAACAGATGGATGTAAGTAAATAATAAATGGTTACAATAGTCATTTAACACATTTTGAGTGAAATTTACAGTATAAAGTACATTATATTCCCACATACAAATTTGAACATTATAAATTCCTGATTTTAATACGGTCCTCATAAAATTTCATAAATAAATTACTATTCAATCGTATTTTGGTATCAAATCAGTTACTTAAACTCTGTAAATACTAATGTTTATAACCAAACTTATGTTAATAAGTAATATGATTTTCCTAAAACGTTACAACTTAAGCTATTCTTTAACTACTCCAAAAAACTATGGAAAAGTTTACATTTCCCATTGATTTCATTGCAGGAAATGAAGGTTTAAAAATTTACTCTTCTAATGTATTCATGAAATATATTATAACAGCAGAGCTAAACAGAAATACAAAATTTAAGCTACACCGCAAAGCCACGGAAGTTTCAAACATATTTCTAAACCTTTTAAATATTTAGTCTTAAATTAAAATATATATTTATTGATGAAGGATTATTTAATAACCAAATATTTACTAAGATATAAAACAATGCTTTAACTTTTTTTTTTAAATATATTTGTTAAAATTAATTTTAAATCTTCCTGTCTTACTCTTCAGAGTGGTTGTTGTGTTTTGATATTTATTCTACGTTCTTGGTTATTTGATTTATATTATTGCATGTGTTTTTCCCTGTACAAATGTTCACTTTTTAATATTAAAGTAACTATTGTGATTTAAAATATATATACATTTTTATAAAAGACTGTCAAATACAATTTACCAATAGCATAGCTTCGTTATTATTACTTGTACTGTACATTCTATAAAACTTAAAAAGAAAAATTTCTATAAGAATTTACCATTTGCTTTCTTTTGTGCAGTACGGATTTGTAAACTACGCCTTGGAACTACTCGTTCTGAAATCATTCGGCGAAGAAAAGTGGAATCAAATCAAGTAAGTAAATCTTCCTAAACAGATCTTTAACAGGCGATGTGGACCGCACGTGCACACAACAGGTTTATTTAGATGTCTTATGTACTTTCCAAGTCATCATTTCGGGAACAAGTTTTCCTATATGTTACCTGTTTTGTTAAGGTTGTGTAAAATTTGTAATGTTAAATTGTTTGAAATTTACAAATCGTAAAAACAAGGTTACCTAAATTTTATACGAATAGGTCATATTTCAATATTTTTAACTTATAATTTTTGTACAATAAACTACATTTTACAAGTTTTAAGTAATAGTGAAGATACGCTTTACGTGAACGTATTCATATTGCATTTTAATCACAATTGTTTAGTTATAGATTGTATTCAAAAGAATGTATAGTATGTGTAGTATAGAATGTTTAGTATGTTGACTGTCAAAAGAGTAAAAACATACATGATAAATAACTTTTAAATTACTTTTGTATCGTGTTGGTATACATTTAAAGTTAAAGGGCAAATTAATTATTCATGTTATCTATTTAATGACACGTAATACTAATTCATTGTTCTATAGGTTTGATATTTTGCACAATAAGTTTTTTTAATTTCCTCTATAATTTTAAATTACTTTTGTATCGTGTTGGTAAACATTTAAGGTTAATGAGCAAATTAATTATTTATTTCTTGATAAGAAATACTAATTCATGGTTCTATAGGTTTGATATTTTGAACAATAAGTTTTTTTAATTTCCTCTACAAATACGTTCAAAATAAATTAAAGTTACATTAGCCAAAAGTTCACATCTGTTCTGTAATCATTAGTTTAATTAAAATAACTTTCTGTATAACCCTCACCAAAATTTATTCGAGATCAAAAATTTCAGTTTGAGCATTAATTTTAAACAAAACAGTAATTTCGCTTTTTATACATTTTTTAATTTTACCATAGAAAGTTAATTTATTACGAATAGTTATTATTATTTGAAGCTATATTATTAAATAGGAAAATGTTGACTTATAGTCCATATTAAAAAACGATAAGCACATATAATAACCCCACACTGTGAATAGGATTATAACTTTTCAGTGTGCTCCCTTCAATAATATTCAAGTCAAATGTACGTGCTACTCCATTGTTGAATTACAAACCTATATTTAGTGCTGTCATGATGGCTCAACTGATTTAGATAAGGTTATAACTATATCATGGATACTGGATATACCTACTTCGCAATTGTGTATTACACGACTATATTTTCATTTTAGCTTTGTTTTTCCTATCTTCTTTTCTCATAGGCTACACTAAACTGTCAGCAATCTTAGAACATGTAATTACTAAAATTATGGTTACTGCAAACTGTTTTTAGTAAATTAACTTTTTACCCATCCTATGCCTGTAAAATGTACGTGAACAAAAACACGTAAATAAAACTAACACGATCTATTTTACAGTATGTGTTAAAACATAAAGATCTAAAATATAACAGCTATAAAATATATTGTTCAGTGTTTACAATTCTGCATCGACCTACTTCCATCATGCAGTAACATAAAAGTTTTACGGTAGTTTCCGTTTGTTTCCCCTCACTGCCGGAAACATACGTCTACTAGTATGACGTTTATTTATTGTCCAATGCTTTATATTTGATTGCTGTAATATTGCCAACATTTTCGTAACATACGGTTACTGCCTACGTATTACATTAATTGAAATAGTGTAAATATTAAAACGTACGAATTTGTAAAAGTTGTACTGTATTTAAATATATGAAGTAAAGAGTTTAATTTATATTATCTCCATGTTCAGGTATTTCTTTGTAAATAATTAATTCTGTTCTATTATCAATGAAAATATTAAATCTAAATATTATTTTATTTTATTAGAATTTACAGTTTACTTGGTTTTACCATTGTATTTGGATAACCTAATAGAACTCTGATCCAATGTAATATTTCGTTCCACTGGAAATTCGACGATAGTGGCGCTATCTATTGGGGAAACGACGGAAGCTGTGTGAAACACCAATGCTACCAATGATTTCTCCCTAGCTCTACCTCGCGGCGCGATCATGCACTATTTTCGCGACAACTTTTTTTTCGGCACACAGCCCCCGCAAGATCTATTTTATTATTCATGATCTATGGTTTTACCTAGTTCAAAACTGTGCTTTGTCAAAGATTTTAAAATAAACATTGAAGGAAAGGAACGTAGAAGTTGATCAATAAAATTGCAACCGTAATATGATTTGAAGGAACTGCAAAAAACAAAAATATCTATTTGTGACTTATCATCCTTACCTCTTTATTTTAATGACAAAAAAAAAGTAAATTTATTGTAAACAATCGAAGGCAAAATTTTTATTTTGTAGGTACCTCTGTCACTGATATAGAAAACTATTATAATATAAAACAAAATAGTTTAACTGTTTGCGTTTAAATTTTGCACCTCATAGCTTTAAACAAGTAGATCTCTTATAGCAATGCGAAATATTAACTTATTAATTTTTTCCTCTCCTTATCATATTTTATACTTCCTAATTTAAACAAGTTTTTGTTTACTGTTGAATAACTTCCTTTGAACGTCACAAGTTATGAAATTTAAATATTTTCGTCCCTTGTGGTTTCTTACTGAATAGTAGAAAATATATTTCGGTATTTATTGGTTTTGAACAACTGTAAGACATTCCCTGGTTGTCACTTCAATTCCCTTTATTGGATCTCTGAGGGAAGCTTAGTTCCATATCGTTTTTCAAGTTGATCGTTTTAACCCGAGACTCTGTTTCCAAAACTGCCAAAACTGTTTAAAACATAAATACAAATCTTTTTTCTAATCCGTGTCTTAAGTTTTTTTTTTTTTTGTATAGAAGTATAGGTAACAATTATCCAAATATCTATTAAAGACAAATAAGTGTGATAAATATAAGGATGAATGTTTTAGATATTTTTGACAAGGGAATGAAAATTAAGTTTTACAAATAAAGAAGTGTCTAAGTTAAAGTCAACATTTCTTCTCAAAATAAAATAGCTTCATCAATAAATTAAAAGAAAACTATAAATATTGCAAAGTAAAACAATGATTAATACTTTTAACAGTGTTACTAAAACCCACATGAACAAAAACTGTTTATCAATATTGAAGCTAAGCAATTATTTGTTTAAATATGAAAATCTATTTAAAATATTGAATTTATTAATAGCCTGCTATAGGAAATCGAACTGTATTATAAAGGAACATGTAAATTCGTAACTGCTATATTAACTTGAAACTAAACAATATATCACAAGTCTGATCTTCAGCGGTTACTTTCTCGTAGATTATATATTTAACATAAATATCTTTCTTTGAATATTTTTCACATACCATATGGAAACAGCTAACTCTACATAACCTAACAAATGGAGCATTAAACGTGTACAACTAGTTTCATTTAGTTAAATGTGCCAAAAACCCTAGTTTAGATCTAGTAATGTAAAAACATGTTTACTACTTCCTAAACATTATTTCTTCAGCTTTGGGAAATAAATAGTGCTCTCACCTAATTGCTTTGTTTATGTCTTTAGGGTCTAAACTTAACCTCAATGTATGGTTGGTTTTTTCAACAATTACTAGGCTATTTTCCCATTCTGTTGGCTTTGTTACACTAGTTTTTATATATTTTTATCTAAGTTGTCAAGTGTCTTTTTGGGTCTTTTATGAAGGTTTAATGGAACACGTCTATGTGGATGTATTTTAGGCTGTTGTTTTAATTCTATATTCAGCTTCCCTAGAAACTTTCCTAATCCACAATTAGAAATGTGTTTGAATTATATCCTAGATGTTAATAAGTTCAGAAATACAGTCTATTCCTATATTGGTTAATAATTCTAATCTCACAAAATCACTTAACCCATAGTGTTTACAATTACTACCAAGAATATAAGTCATAAATTTGTACAACTTGTTCAAGAACAATTTACAGTAAAAGTCAATGCATGATTTATTTTATCGGCCCCCCCCCCCCCCCACCCAAACTGGCATTTGTTTTGTTATATATGTTTACATTTTCACACTTATTTTATCAAATATTTTTTACTGTAGTATACTTGTTTCTGCTCCTTTACTAATTTTAAAATTTACTTTGTTTTCACCAAACTCAATGATTTTATACCAATAAATTTTGTTTAATATACTAGTAAATTGCATTTCTTACTTATGTTCTAGTTCAAACTTAGGACTATTTTTAAATAATGTCACGTTAAGATTCCCTACATGTATGAATAATTTTTCTATAGATCTATCCTGTGTTGTAGACCCTGAGAATCCCTGTATTTCATTAACCTGAACTTTTTTTTTAATTAGAAAAACGATTAGGGGTTTTTACACTTACTGCAGCTTTTACCAAATGCTGGGCATGATATTGCTGGCTTATGATTATAGCCACAAGTTATGCACAAAAACACAGCACTTGCCTCATTAGGCCTAGATTTACTATCACTTTGATCAACATTTTTTAAAATTAATACTTCATACACACAGTTATACCTATTCTGGAATTCATACTTGTAGGCGACATGGTTCTGTTGCTCTGATCAAGTTAATTCAGGTTCTCTTAGCATTCGTTTTTGTAGATTTTGTTTAACTATTCCTAAAACGATCCAATTTCTATTGAGAGATTCGCTTCTTTCATGTAATCGCTTGTAGCTGCGGCTGTCTGCTATTCGATAGAAAGTTGTCGGAGGTCTGTCCTTCTTTATAGCTAACACTAAACAATTTATAGAAGTTCAATGAGTTCTGTGGTGAATTTAAACAATTAGAAACATTGAAGCCCCAACCATAAGTTCGGTGAATAAAACTACACAAGTAAACTAAAAAACATGTATTGATATAGTTATTACAATTCCCTGATGTACATTTCGGTAACCAAGTTACCATTATCGGATTTAGAACCGTGTTAAGATTTAGAACCCTCCGATGATGGTAACTTGGTTACCGAATTGTACATTAGGCAACTAAAATAACTATGTCAATAAATGTTTTTCAGTTTATTTGTGTAGTTTTATTCACCGAACTTGTGGTTGGGTCTTCAGTGTTTTCAATTGACTAAACAATTTGTATCTATCAAATACAATATTCTTCTTCCATTGGTTATTTAAATTCATCAATTTAAAAAATGACCGTTTCATGCTTTTTACTGTCTTCTGTTGAGTTGTACTTGAAGGTGTTGCACGTATCCTTCTAATCCTTTCTCACAAATTAAATTTAATACCATGGCTCGCTTCATTGAGTGGTCTGTGTTTGGTTTGCCTAATGCTTCTATGAATAGATCATAGGCCTATCTTAGTTTGAACTTTCTCCAGTTTTCAGTAAAGTTTCCAGTTACCTTCAAAAGTGGAGGTAGTCGACAAACTATATTCATCATATTTTCTTGATGAATATCTTAACCAATTCCCTTCTAATATGTATTATGTTCAGTCTTCTTCAGCGAAGATATATATTTTTTATACTTCAGTATTAAATGTTTTTACCCCGTTTTCCTGGATGTTCACTACACAAAACATGTTCCATTCCCGCTTCAGTTACATGTCGAGTTTCACATTTCTTGTTTATTCAGTCACTTTACAATTCACTTCTGACACAATGTTGTATTTCTTAGGTTATATAATAAATATTTCACTAAACCACTTTAGCATAGTAAGTGAAAGTTCTTTATTCAAATTTGAATAATACCATAAGGAACCATAGTACTGTTGTCAGCCTTCTTGATTTCACATTACTATCCGTAATTCACCAGGCATTCAGAACATAATATATTTGATTATATCAAACAGTCAGCCAATAGACATGTTTGAATCTACAATGATCCAACTGCAGCAGAAGGGGCAACCGCTTTCATTCTTTCCACCCCCCCTTCCTCCTAACAAACTTTTTATCAAATACTACGGAAGAAAATGATATGTTGCAAACGCATATTCAGTAAATATTTTGTAATACACATCTCTTTCATCTTTTCTAACTTCAGATTTTATCAATCCTGTTAACAGGTTCTATAATGTATGTTATTATTTTATGTAAACTTTGTCCAAACAACTTCCGTAGATTTTATAAAGTAGCAACGGTTATATATGCTGTGTTATACCATCTGAATTATAGTTATTTTAATTTTATTTTGTATGTAAAATTGAAAGTGAATTTGTTACAAAATTAAATTATGGTTATTATATAAACATATTTTCATCTTCATAACAGACTGCAATGAAAGTTACAGTTTTATTTTAATTTATACACATGTGAGAAAATATCATACTATATTATTTAGACATTTAAATATAATTAATTTAAAAAAAAAAAAAAAATCTGTTGATTAACTTCTATTTTTAAATCTACGATTTTATTAAGTTTTGTTTTTGACTTATACAAATCAGTATTTACAGTCTTTATAGTTTACGTCAACTGTGAAATCTTAATATTATACTGGAAATTACTGTAATTCGCGGATTCAATTCAAAACATGCAATAAACACATGGCCAAAAAAGCTTCTTTTGCCAGCCGTCCCCAATATTGTTTTTGTTTTTAAATAATTGATATCTCTCGAAGGGCTTAACCGATTGAGTTGACATTTTACACGTTATTCATCATTGTAATTTTAGTTAAACAAAAATAATAATCAACTGGTTCCATTACTCCATTTTAAAATGGAGGCCATTT
>JAGFPH010003402.1:112468-127429 GCA_018207615.1 Philaenus spumarius | reverse complement strand
TCCTGATGAGAATTTTGTATCAGTAGCAAAGATACAGTTTCAGGAGTGAACTAAATACTAATGTTATAAAATACTGTTAAACATTATGAGTCAGGAATAGGATGCTATTTACAAGGATAGTATTAGAATGGTGAGGATGGTCTTCACTGTCACGTCATTTTAGTTCATGTTATGGAGGCTTTCGACGCTGTGCATCACTCTATTCTTTTATCAAGAGTTTGCGATTTAGATGTGAGGGGTTTTGCATTAAATTAGTTCAGATTTGATCTTCAACAAACTAGATTATTACTCTAAAACATGTGATCAAAGTAAATTGAAGCACAGTATCCCTCCAGGGATCAGTGCTTTCTGGACCTCTGTTTTGATCTATATTAATAACCTATGGGGCGGATGTTTTAAGAGTAACGTAATATCTTTAGACGATCATACCGCTTTAATTTAAAACACCAACTCGTTAGAAGAATTAATACTGGAAATACAAAATTACTTTAATACTTGGCGTTTTTGGTTCACAAATAACAAATATAAGTCCCAAAACAAAATTTATATATTAATCAACGTATTTGCATTATTGTAAAATCAATTAAGGTATCACAACTAAGGTATCGGAAATACTAAACATAGGCGTATATATCAAGTAAGAGAACAGGTGGATGATATTAAATGATTAAGTTTATTTGTAGATTCTGGAGTAATTCGGAAAATACACTCTAACTATTTGAAAAATAAAATAATCATTTGTATAAGAAAATGTTATACATATAAATCGATTTATAGTTTTCATGTTTTTCAATCTAATAACCACAAATTGATTAATAAACTCTAACCGTCAAAGGGGAAATGAGTCTGGAGAGATGTTTGTTACATTACTTGAAAACCAGTTATTACGGTACAAAAAACACATTTTTCCGCTATGTTAAAAACAAGCATAAAATTTTAATTAATATTCTGCCACTTAAAAGGTTTACATAAATAAGGTACTACGATTTTTGTTAAAGTGAAAACCATTTTAGATCAACAAGTGGAAAGTTACACAGTCATTTAAATTACACTGCGTTCAATACTTTTTTTCATTTCTTTCTCTAAAGTTTTAGTATATTGCCTTAATATATGCAACGATGAAAAAATAAACTAGTTTTTTTGTATATTAGAAGAATCTTGAATGACCAAGTAGATGTAGATTTTTTCATTGATCTACTTTACATAACAATTTTGAATGTAGATTTATAATATGTATGTTGAGAGTAGGTATGTTAGTAAGTATGTGTATGTATACAAACAATGGTATATATATATAGGAGTATATAAATAAGCTTGCCTGGTTAAAAAAACAAATATTTGTACATAACTTGAATGGCTACTTTTGTTTGTACGTTCAAAATGTGTGTGTTCAGGAAGATGAATACTATTTTATAGTTACTGTTGTATTTTTAAGGTGTAACTTTACTAACGTTAATTTCACAGTTTAGTAATCACTTAACGTAATTTAAGAAGTCATATTCAAAATTCAATATTTATGTAGGAATTTTTAGTTCATGAGGAATTCAGTTGGTCACAGATATGTTTTCTGTCTTCTTCTTTGATACTTTTTTCTCTCCTCATTTAAAAATTGGGTAAATTTCATTGATTTGAGTAAATTTAAGGTAGTTATTTAATTTAAACATGATGTTTCTAGCTTCTAAGATTGCAATAATATAATAAATGGGTAATTAATTACCTTATTTCACCTTCAAGCTCTATAAATATATCATTATTTTTAATTTTCAATAATTTACCCGCTTACATGCTTCCACAGAAAGGGTTAATTTAATTAAATTACAAGTGATAAAAAATGGATCGGGATTTGAACCCAGGACCTTTACCATTCCGTGTGGTAAAGCTCTACCACCTGATCTACCTTGATCACTCAAGATATTGGTCGATGTTATCTTAATAAATAACACCACTGTAGGCTGAAAAACAATTAAAATAATTAATTAATTAAGATAATTGTCGATTGAGACAACATCGACAAATATCTGGAGTGATAAGGGTAGCTCAGTTGGTAGAGCGTTACCTCGGAATGGTAAAGGTCCTGGGTTCAAATCCCGGTCTTGGTCCATGTTTTTGCACTTATAATTTAACTAAAAATATCATATCGGATTACCGGTTTCATTAAACTGTTGTGGAACACGTCGTTACAAACTACACATAATATGACATAAAACATTAAAGTCTTAGACACTTGAAAAAAACATATACACTATAAGACAAAACACTGCCACAAAGAAAGATCAAATTCAGCTTATCACTTGAGAACTCGGTTGCACATGCTACTTCGTGGAGGGCATGTATACAACTGCGGTCTTCTGCAATAAAAATGAGATAGGGATGTCCGATCATGATGGTAGTCGGGTTAAAATTTTATCTCTCAGCTTGATAGCTGTGTTAAATAATTCGTTAGATGAATAATTCAGTTTATCATTTAACATATTACATGTATATTCCTCCAGGGATGACAGTAATCGGCCCTTTCCGCATGTGTGAGGAACTTCTAGGTTTTTGTGAACATTGACGTATTGTGGTCAAAATGAATGAGGTGTTTAGCAAAATTGGAGCTCTGTTCGAATAACGGAGGTTTGGTAAGTATTCTTTAAACCGTTTTTTTAAAGGTCGTCCAGTTTGACCGATATACAATTTAGGACAATCATTACACGCAATCTTATATACACCTTACATGTTAATTCTATCAAAATGTAGATAATTTTTCTTTGGCTTAATGAAGTTATTTGTAGTAGTGTAAGCCGGGATGATATTATGTTTTCTCAATTCTTTCTTTAAGTTGAATTCCAGTTTCCTGTAATACTCAATGGATATATAAGTTAGTTTTTTCCGGATTCATGGGGTTATTCTTTTGTGATATTTATTTTCTTTTTATGTTTTTTAATTAGTCTGTCGAAGAATACATGTTCCCTTCGGAAATCACTATAATTCATAGGGAAGCTGAATAGTCGATGGACGAGACTGTTGAAGGCAGCTAACTTATCATTCATTCGGTTCGAAGAAGAGTGAATGGTTTGCACCAAAAATATAGTGTTTTAAATATATATAGACCTGTATTTAAAAAATGTGTGCTACATAATTTCAGATGGTCTTTTATTTTTCAGAATAAATAAATAACAAATATATACATTAATAATATCTTTTTATGTCTACTTTTGTCCTTTTAACTTTATTTGCCAACTTTCAAGACTTGATCATAAACGATGTACTCTATTTATAGATTTAATAAATTAATTAGTCAATTAAAGTATTCCTGAAAATATGGCCTCAATATTAAACTAAATAAATGTATTCATACATTTATCCTAATTAGGCGAAAAAGACAATAGAAAAAAACTCGAACAAGTATTGAAACTTTGGAAGTAATAACATGTATTTTGTTTGTATGCAAAGGTATATCCAACAGTCAAAAGAACTTGACCTAATATGAATTATTTCATCTCTTAAAAACGCAAGTTGAAGTGGAATTTATTCAACTTGCCGCCTCTACAATACTTGCCGTTAGCAATGACTACATATCAATATTGATATGTAGTCATTGCCGTTAGTCTTGGCTTGAATACGGCACTACTGTTTAACTGTGTTTAAATTAGTGGACTTACGTGACCTGTATATTATCATACCAAGTGTATGGATGTCAGTTAAATAATTCATACAAATTAAATGCCCATTTTGTTAAATTAACCTTTTATTTTTTAACACATGCTTTTAAAAACAGTTTCTTTTATAAAGTATTTTGTAAAAGTTGTACGTTTTTCTAATTTGGCTATCGGCAAACAAAAGATCTGCGTTTGGATTTTGACTTCACGAAATTATTAGCCACCGATCAATAGTAAAATAATTGTAAAGTCAGTTTAGTTTTGACTAACAATATGTTAAACTGTCATCTTATTTCAAAACCATATTTATCTTAATTTTCAACTGAAATGTAAGTGTTAAATCGTGTTTTAAACCGCTTTTCTTAAATTAATTGTCCAAAACTAATAACACTATGATCCAAATTTAACAGATTTTTGTTCATCTCTTGAAGTATGAAAGTGGTTCCCTGAATCTAACATAGTTTCAAAATAAAGAAAAATTATAGTGCTTTTTACTATACAATTTTTACTAAAATAATCATAAAAGATAAAATCAAAAACTTAAAATTGTCAAACATTTTATTATTTATTTGTAACGATGAATAAATTACATTTTTCTACCAAATGCAGCCTCTTAAAATTTAAATTGAGTCCAAAATAGATGTTATAGTTATAACTCTTATAATGCAACTTTGATATAAATGATTCATTAGAGAAAGGAATGTAAAACAAAAATAACAATGTTCTTAGGATATAGTTATAGTCGCAATGTAGAACCATTAAATTCAGTTTTTGAGTATTTTCGAATATAAATGTAATTTAACGGATTAGATTTAAAATTACTTCAATTCTAATCAGTTAGATTAATGATATTTTATCTAGAGTGTATTGAGAAACATTAATTATTGTAAACTATCTCCAATCCAAGCGCTTTGTAACAATAAAAAAAAGACTTTTATTTGAAAATTAGTAAACCCTCGTGAAAAATTACAGGCTTATTAATTAGATACACATCAGAAATACACCATTTAAAAAACAAACTATTTAAAAGAAACATTATAGCCTACTTATCTAACTATGCTGACGGGGATTTTTAACTCGATAAATGTGTACAATAATAAGGATTATAAAACTGTAGGACTATTTGTTGAAAAAAATATTTACAAATGTTATTATATATTTAAATAAAAATAAAAATAATATATTTTAATAATTGCTATCTATTTCATATTAATAGATCAAACGATTAAGAAGTTATTTAATATTATAGTGAAAAAATTAGTAATCGAATATGTTTATATGTTATACGAAGATGTACGAATGTTTCCTAAAATAATAGGTACTTCGTTAAATTTTTATAAACAATAATATATTGATGAACAAAGGTTTTATTTGTATACAGTTTATAACCTCAATGCAAATATTATAACGTAGATTATAGCATACATTTGTTCTATAACTCATATTTAAAAAAATCAACTTCACAAGAATTTATAACGATTGAAGTTGTAAACATAACTCCAAACTATAATCTACACTGGGCTTGTTTAAGTAATACAGATGATGGGTGAAATCAGTTGTTAAACTAATAGGTATCTCTTCTTTTAATTCGTGTAAACAAATATATTGATGATAAAAGGTTGTATTTATATATAGTTTATAAACTCGAAGCAAATATTATAACGTGTATATTGTACGTTATAAGCGTCTTAGAGCAGATGCAAGCCATCTTTCCGATAATTACAATCAGGAAAATGCTTATGAATAATATTATTAAGTAAAAACATAAGGTTATCTAGCATCTGATTTCAGATAAAGCTTATGCTTAGAGATATGGCAATAGTGAATACAAATTAAGAATATGCTTATAAAGAAATGCAATTATGTAAAAGCACAAGGTTGTCTAGTACCTACTTTAGGAATATGGTTATGCTTGGGGAAAGTCAGGCCGATGCAACGGTGGCTGACTCATAGCAGAAATGCAGGGATTCATACATATTAATGATTTAATGTTTTTTCGTGAAGCTGATATTATTTTTTTCCATCAACTCATCATGACACTAATGGTGGTCTATTACTGACCGAGTATCTATGGTCTACTCTGCGCTTTCCCTAAGCTTAAGGGTTAACTTGTGTAGATAAAATCCTATAGGATGGCGCGTAGGGCGGGTAGTGCGAGTGAGACAGAGTACCTATCCCACCACACTTCCCCTCCTAAGTTTAGGCGGGGCATTGTACAGTCAACCCTAGTTATTTTGGCTTATTTACTTTATGATATCGAGACATTTTAAATAAAACGTGTACTAAACACGCTTAAAATACGATTTAAATTAAAGGCTATTTTATTACCTATAAAATAGTTTATTATAAATTTACTATAGATATAAGTAAATAGAAAAATAGTATATTTACAATATTACATTACATTAAATAATTTACTGTCCAACTCTTCAAGAATTTAGTATAGATATAAAAAAAGAAAAAAACAATATATTTAAATTACATTAAATAATTAACTGTCCCGCTCTTCAATTCAGTTAATTATTATAAATTAATTATAAATATAAGAAAAAGAAAAAACAATTTGTTTACATTAGGCTCTTACCTGATAATATTGGTTGCGCTTATTTGCAAGCGATTTGTGGACAAACCAAACATCTGACTGAAAAATTTTTGAAATAAAATATGTAGATCAACTAATTTTCAACTTTACTACTTTTTCATGTCCCGATTTAAAAAAATCGAAGTATTTGTTATTGTATAAATTCCGAACATTTACTAAACTGGAAGATATTTATACTGTTAGTTGCAACATATCACGCAGATTATAAATGTATAAAATCTGTCCTATTTAAATAATCCTAGTACTGTGCAGAAGCTTGTAATTGAAAGCGCGTCCAATGCTAAAAATTGCTCGGCGGCCTTCTAATCGATGGATTTGACAAAGACTGTATTTTTCTTACAAAACGACAAAGAATGGTGTTGGAGGGAGAAGGGCATTACTGCTTCTGCGTAAACCACGCGCCATCCTAAATGCTACTACCTATACCTTTAAGAGTAATGAGTTAAAATCAATTTGTTGTTCTACCTGTGACTGGAGTATTATTCTTAACAGTATCAAGTTCGGCCATGATTTTTGAATGTATAGTGTGTGTAATTATTATGTGTCTTATTGTATAATATGTTTAATGCACGTTGTAGCAGTAGCTAGTTGGTCTCGTGTAGTTAGAATTTTAAACTTGTTGTTGTGTTTTTATAGACTATAGAAAGGTTCAATGTGACTAGTCCATGATAATCTAGTGACAAGGTAAATACTAGGGATAGTGAAGTTCTATATAAAATCACACCTCTGTACATTAACTGAAGTTTAACGGAGGCTTGATAGACATTGTAAACAGTTAATCAAAGATGTTTCTTATATTGTAAAAACCACTAATCTCAAATTATACAAAATGAGTAAATATCGCTTGCTTTATGTAATTGTTTCGTATTATTTTTTATTGAGATTTCATACTTTATTTGTATCTCAATTCAATTTTATCTTCACTTGAAAAGCTTTAAAGGTTTCAAAATTGTGTAAACAAAAATAACAATAAAACAAGCTAATTATTATTCAATATACACAGCATTTTAAAGTGAAACAAATTACGAAATATTAACTTTGTGTTGAATTTGTGATTTTGCACAATTCAAGATAATATTAACCTCAATGAGTTGTACGAACTTCAAATAAGAGATTATTTTTATGTTGAACTGACAAATTTATAATTACAGTTACAACTATCTTACAAGGTTAACTGTTGTGGTACATTTCCTTCCATTGAACAAATGTTATTACTGTCTTGGGAGTACTTACAAACCCAAGAATAGCTTCAGAATCTGGGGTGCAGTGAAGGGAATTTAATTATCATCAAGGGATTGTTATACAATAGTGAGTAAGAAATAAATGCCCTTGTTGTGGCAAGCCAGTAAGGTCATCGTGAATCATAATAAACAATCATAACATAATGTAGTAAAATATTCAAATGTATTTTTCTAAATGTATTTAGTTTGCTACACTTACTCATAGTTTTAGTATATTTATGTGATTTGAATAATCTACATACATTTGTTAAATCTGTGTTAATATGTTAGTGTTTAATTCGATGCATAATTTAAAAAATAATGAAATTAGAGTCGTCAGTTTAAGCAGTAGGCCCTAGTCTATTTCATTAGTTTTAGATTTTGTAATCGTTACACTTAATATAACTTCGATATGAAATAACTTGAGGCACAAAGTTTGAAATATCGATGAAAGCATAAATTATAACACAACAAGTTTAATTTTACTGTAGAGTATTTTTACTTTTACTTTTCTTTAGGAATATGCAAGTTATTGGGAATAAAACCTAAGTATTTTATGAACATAACATTCTATTCTTGTAATGATATAATACATTTTGTAAACGTTACAATGATGTTTCAATAGTTCAAAGTACCCAGTCGAATTCATGTTGTAATACAAAATCGCAATTTCATGAACTACAACAAAATATCTGTATTTAAATATACAAATTAAAAACTTCTTTTATTTACTTCAGAAATAACAATTGGGTCGTAAACCTACAATACATTTATTTCAAACAAGCTCCTACATTTACCCAAAAATTTACCATATTGAAGAATGGTTTAGATGTAATGTAATTGTGAACAACAATACAAAATATATTTTATTAAACGTTACTTAAGCAATACATAAACAAAATATGCGTTTAATAAAAAGGTGAATAAAAATTATCATCTTATTTTAAAAGCTGCATTTGTATTAAATTATCATAGACTTTGTGGAACTTGTCTGGTTGAAAAATTATATTTACAATTTCAAGAGATGCTTAATTTCCCCTCTGGACGTACGGAATATATTTAAACTCTTCATTTAATTAGTTTAACTTGTTTATTGTTACTGCAGCCAATGTTGTCGTTGTGCGTTTATGCAGTTCAGTGACAGTTAGTTGTTAAAAGAAAGAAATACAGTTTTTAACAAACCACTCAAGAAAAATCACAAAAACTGTAAGGTGGCCGCTGGTGAATGCTAAATTGGAAGGCATTTTAAAGCTTGTAGCAAGAAATTCAGGTACTCGATACTGTTCTAAAATAACATAATTTCTCGAAAAGTGCAAATTTCCTATAAAACCTGAAATTAGTTTCCATGGAAAATGTTTAAATAGATCTAAATAATATCAGTGAATATCGTAATGTGATTTTCTCATGTTTAAATAGCTGGTATTAACTCCCACCAAACATTGTTGTTTAACAATATGTATAACTTTACCTACATATTCTGGTTAAGCCTCATATAATATAAATAATATTAGTAGCCTTCCATAAAATCTAAAATTACAATAGTGAGTATTTTCGTTAGCCTTTTTTTCTGTACCTTCTAATATCTAAATAACAAATAAAACTAGACTACTAAATTCTTTATTACATTCAAATGTTCTAACCACACATACTTTATGTTGAAGATCGCTTTTAACTAATAAAATGTAAAATTCACGAATCATGCGTGATTATAAAATCCTTCCTTTCTCAGGTGTTTAGAATAATTTAGAAGTGTTGTAAGCATTGTTATTGTAAGTATACTATGATGTGTGTTCATAAAATTTAGTTTAGTATTCCACTATTTTGTCTGGGAATATTTTTAGAATAGGTTAAACTAGTACCAGCGTAAATCAGTTAATTACCATTGCGTTAGTATTATTACTATGACTACAAAATGGTTTTACCTATAAATTAAACCTTTCGTTATATATATTTGTAAGATTGTGTTATGATTTATTTATAGTCAAACTAAATAATGTATTCAAAATTATTAGATTTTTACGAAACCTGAAATTATGTTTTGTATATTTCAGGTTCTTTTTAATAACTAATATGTGTGCACAACTTAAACCAGTTCTTACACCATAGAATAAATAATTAATTTTGTTGCTAGTGCATTTTATTTCAAAATATTTTTAAACCAAATTTTTTTTAAATCCAAAGTTGATTTTAAATATAGTTTTTTAATCAAGACTATGCTTTTATTAAACTATTTCTGTTAGTTTCAAACGCAGTATTTGTTTAATGTTGAGTACCTCAAAGAATAAAATTAATTAACGATAATTTATTGAAAATTTGCATAAAATTACCACATAATTAAAATCAAGAATACATTGTAATTTTAAAATGTCTCTAGAGGGTTTAAAGCCACCAATGGTTTATTGTATACAGTTTAAAAGTCCAATTATTTTAATAAAAATGGTCGTTGCAAAAATATTTTACGATTTCTGTATCCAATCCTTACCGAGGCAAGTTGCTAAAACCAATTTGACTTCTGCTTTCGAACATGTAGTTTTTAACATTCATCACAACTATTGACACTTGAAACTAAAATATTTCTGATGGGAACTGAATGTGACACATGTTTTACAGATTATAGTGTGATATTTAAGTACGGAAATTATTTTATAATCCATATCTAAGAAATGATTTTAAACAGAAGGAAAAAATATGGTTCTACTAGTTTAAAAAGTCTGCTTGTGATGTTGGGTTTTTAACTTTGTTCCGTCATCTTGGATCTGCCAAATTAAATTGAGTTTAATGTTTTAAAATAGGAACGTAGAAGCATAACGTCGATGTTAAGTTTTATAAGAAAATCCATGGTGTATCCCGTTTTCTGTAATTGCCTTTCTATTCGAGTTATAGGCATTCAAAGTTGGAATGGCGGAAAAATCGTGTTAACAATAAAACACGGTAAAACGTGACAAAAATTACAATAATTTTGTTTGAAGTAGAAAGGTGAATTGAGGGTTTAATAGGTTGCATTGTTTCGATGTGAGACAAAATACTTTGTTGTAAATTAAATATTAAACTAGATTTTGATACAGCTTTCAAGAAGTATTTTCAGCTAATTGTTACAAGTTGTAACAGATATCAGATACAGTTTACAAAGAGGTTTCTTTTTAAGAAAATTATTAATTGATGTAGCCGTTTAATTTGTGTTGATTTGTGCATTTTTTAGATATTGTTCATTGTAAAATCTCTTTTTTGTTACATTTTGATTTATTTGTGTGTTCAATGTTTTATACAACTTTATGAATTGTTGAAATATGAACACAGTTTGAAACTATTTTTCTATTATTTTATTCTATCCCACAATTGAAAATCAAACAAAATACCTTTTAAATTAATATAAAACCCATTTTCAGTTTGGTTTTTGTATTTCTTTACACACTAGGGAAATTGAAATGAATTAGTTCTACCTGACTCCATGTTTGCAGTCAACGAATAGGGAAACATACAAAGGACACTTTGAAACACTTTTTACTTTAATAAGAGTTTTAGGTCACCACTTTCAACTCGGAATAGTTAAAACAACGTCTCTATATTCACTGAATATAAAAATCCCTAATCATACAGATTTTAAATTATTATTGTAGTTACATTATTCTATATACCTACATTGCTCTCAAAATTGTATTAATTGCTACTACGTAAAATAAAGATTACACACTCATTAACAGACAATATGTTTCAACCAGTTTTGTTTTTAAATGTTAGTCTGTTATTTAACATTCGTTTATTATGTAACATATTCAAATATCAATTTGTTTTATATTTCTTTAAAAAATTGTCCAACAAATTATATGTTCATGTTTACAACTAAATATTATTGTATTATATAATATTATTTATGTGATTACAACATTAACATATAAATACATAAATATTGAGCTACAATTTTGAGAAGATAACTTGATAGAATTAAGCTTTAACAATTAATCTCACAACTAATAAAGTTAATTGTACTTTGATTATTGTACCTGGTGAATCACCGAAGAAGGCGAAATTGTCGTTGAAACGCCTTTCAGTTAGTAAACGTATTACTTGAGAGATTTTGTGTTCAATTTTATTCTACTATAAATTATTATTTCTGATGACAACCATTTAATAAACCAAATTTGCATTCAGAATATTATGTACAAAACACATGGTCATAAAATGCATGATGCCCTTCCTTAGCTCAGTGGTAGCAACTGTTATTAGAATATGTAAATATAAAATAAGTTTGTATTAGTTTATTTTATCTCAAAACTTTGTTACTTATATAACATTGTATTATATTTAAATTATAGTACTGTAACGTTTACTCTTTTGCCCGAAATCTTACTTTCCTTTCCTCCACCTATACATTGCGGTTTACATACACACTTGCCCGCAGGGGTTGTAGTACACCGTTTACACACACACCGGCAGCACTGACTGGACCCGTTGAGAACCACGAGGTTGGAGTCCAGAGCAACCTTCGCCTTTTTGCTTATCATATCAGCTTTGCCTACTATGCCGAGTAGAAGCTAAAGTTTTACTTTGCGTTTCCACATCATGTAGTGTGCTTTCTTTACCTCATGCCTTAATAAGTCGTACACCAGGTAAATTAACTAATTTTATTTAATATGTAGCATGTAGTCCGCGGATATCTGAATATTTCCATAATTTCAAATGTTGTTAATATTAGTTACTGTTTGTTGCGTGTAACCTATTGTGTTTTGCGAAAGACAATTTATAATTTTAATTAACCCCATAAATTTTGATATTTTTGTAAAGCCTGAACAGTATTTTAAATAATTAGCCTGGAAAATAGACAATTTAAACTAAAGTGAGTTCATGTGAAATTTAACTATAAGTTATAAACTATGCTCTAAAGAATTCCTGCACCAACTTTTATTTCAGCCAGTTAATTAAAAACAGTATATTTCTTTTAGATTGCCAGAGCCAAAGTGTAACTCTGTACCAATTAACGATTGATCTTTTAATTACTAGTGACACTATTAAATTATAAAGTCATATTAGATCAAATTGACACGCTACGACAGTTTACAACAGGACTAATTACATCATGGCTGCTGTAAACGTGCTGTAATTTTATTCTAACATAATATTTTACTTTGGGCTATATAAAAAAACAACTAATGCCTATATTATGTTCTGGTCCTTTAGAGAAATCTGGTTTAAGTTCCTGGTTTAAGTTCAACTTCTAATGAATATGTAGCCATAATTAAATGTGACTTCACCTTCGCTGCCACGGCTTACTTCTACGCTGTTTCATAGAAAAAGTGCGATCGTTTAATTAACAACTTATTATAAAAATAAAAAAGAAAAGGCTATTTTAATCAGTATGAACTTATAATAAGCTAGCAAAACTTAGTGACTTTCCGAAATATAAAAAGGCTATTAAACATTTTTATGTAATTAAAATAGTATGTTTCTGTAATATATATATGTTATTTATTAAATAATAATAAGGGCGGTGAGGTACCTAATTTTAACACTACGGACCCCAAGGGTCAGAAATCAAAATTTCCTTTTATAAAAATAATGACGTCATAATTACAGTAATACTTTAAGTACAAAATTTTATATTATTTTATTTTGTTTATACCTTTTGGAATTGCAGTTTTTTTATTATATACAATGCGCATATATATATATATCTTTCTTCTTTTTTTTAAATAAACGTTTGCCAACTTAAAATATACCAAATTATTTTGTAAGTACTATTGTGTAAACTAATGTTTAATACCATGTATGCCATAAGCAAATTTTCTTTATTCTTTGTTTAACTAAGTCAAAATTTAAATAATTTAATTAAATACAGGGTGGGTTTTTCTTTAATTTTTGTTGTAAGGGAGGGAATTGAATAAAACATCTGTTAGCATATTTTTTTGGGGCATTTCATTATTTTTTATAACTAAGGGCGTATCAATTTTTTTTTTAAAACTAAAGTTTATTGTTATAAATGTGTACATTAATTGTATTTATCCAGTAACCTGTCAAGGAACATTTCAGATATCTCGACTTCGCTATTAAGGTAAGTCTTGTGTCTGGTAAATTTTTACATCTATTTATCTTACTGTATGTGCCATCCATATTTCGGGCTCAGTACGGTTTCCACTTTGTTTCGCCTTTTGGATGGTAACAGTACAGTATTAGAATACAACGAAAAAAGTAACAAAGAAATTAAAGAAACAGATGCTTTCTTATAGTAAATATACAAAGGGTGGGTTTGTAAAGCTCCCTTTTAAATTTGTCTTGATTTACACAATTTATTAAGCCCGTAAGTTCAGAGCAATATAAAATATTTTGCGTATCTGGAACATTTAATATAGACTGGAGTCATATATATTTGTATGTAAAGTAGCAGCACAATAACCACTGTAGAGTTAATTAAAGAAATTTAAATGTGTAATACATTTTATAACTTATCTTTATTTTAACTATTTATTAAGACTTATTTTTATTCTAAGTAAGTAATTTATGAGAAAACACCTAAAAAAGAAAATGGTAACAAGTGACGTGTATTGGGCGGCAGCGTTGCCACGCAATAACAGTCACCGTAAGTTTTGTCGGGATCGACTCTAATCAGAATAGGATACGTTCCAGGGGTCTGGCAAACACAAATTTATAGGAAAGGTTTTTGGCTCAGTTAAATTGGGGATTCAATAGCGAACCAGAAGGTTGACACTACACCCTTAATATTTCATCACCAGCTCTTTTCCGGGATATGTGTGTGATAGTTACAACTACCCTTACTGTACATATTAGTACTACAACGCCGGCGAACCGTCAGGACAATCTAACTCGCGATGCCTACTTCTTAAAGGTCGGCTTTAGTAAAACAGAAAGCAACCTACGACTCCCTATAGCGGTGGTAGGTTACGCGGACATTGCTCATCCTAAATCCACTTAAAACCCGCAATTGTTCAAATAGCGTTTTTAAAAAAATACCAAACTCTTTTGGCTGAAATTCTTCAGGCGAATGGCTTGGCAGTTTTTCGCTATAATTAATAGTGACAATATAAAAAAATATTAAAAATCTATGTTTTAAATTGTTAATAAATATTAAACAAAATGTTTTTCTTAGTTTTGGAAAAGCCATTTGCATGCATATTGGCCATAGCTTTAAAATGGCATATCATTCATAACTATCCGATAAAAAATTAAGGGAGAATTTGGATTTTAATTTAACATTGATCTTATGGAGTGTCAGCCAACATGGCCGACAGCTAGAGCCGACCCTTCACACGTTTCGTTAGGAACGAGGTAGCTGAATATTCTTCAGCAAAAAGATCGGATTGGCTGAATATTCTCCAGCACGGAACGGAGTGGCTGAATATTCTCAAGCAAGGAACGGAGTGGCTGAATATTCTCCAGCACGGAACGGAGTGGCTGAATATTCTCAAGCAAGGAATTGATGGCTGAATATTCTGCAGCAAGGAACGGAGTGGCTGAATATTCTCAAGCAAGGAATTGATGGCTGAAT
>JAGFPH010003402.1:68551-103472 GCA_018207615.1 Philaenus spumarius | reverse complement strand
GAATAAATATTTTTAAAGTAAATAAATTTCCCTCTTTACTTAAACGTCCCTCGTATATAAAATGTTTCACACTTGATAAGTAAGAAACATAAAATTAATACTTCCATTCAATTACTTATTTATAAGGTGTAATAAGGTATATATTTAAAACATTCTATTTGTAAGTAATACATGCGACGAGTAAGTCACAATTGGGTAACTTGTTAAAGGAATAAATAACCCAACACAACAAACATAAATTCATTTTAGCTGAAACTTAAAACATACACTTTGAACTTTTGATACACTCTATTTTTAAACTTTGCCTCAAAAGTCCTGCAAATCCCAAAAGAAAAATATAAATTCGTATAACTTCCAATGAAACTTTAACTTGACGCATTCATTTCTTAAGTCATAAAAATAGCTCTTGTTTTCCGATTACTTGCGAGTGGGGACCCAAGTCACAAACTTTATCTTCAGTCCCTACTTTTATGTATTAGCAGACTATAAGAATTGCGTGGATCTAAACAAGAAACAATTGAGACCAAAAGCTGTATGTAGTTATACAAAGGTTATATAAAAGTAGTTAGAAGTTATACAAAGGATGTTTCATTGCAACTGCTTCGGCTTTTAGTTTTTTTGGGGAATTAATTTTAAAACAAATCATATATCAGGTTATTTAAGAATAATAACTTTTAGTGATCAAACGGGACTCAACGACAAAGTCGTCATCCTATAATGATACATGATCTGCAACTAATAACTTACAACGATTTGGTCGTTGAAAATCGTTTGTTTATTAAACTTATGTGTGTGAGAAATAGTGCATTCTTAAATAATATTCTTAAATAATTCCTTCTCACTCATAAAGCTCAAACTTTATTTATATCATTCATTAATAAAATTTACAATAATAAAACAAATGAATTACTAGCTGCTGTACCCGTTCTTCGCACGGGAATAACTCACGGTGTAAGCAGAAGTATAATACAATCAGTCTGATGGTATGGAAATATTGACAAATTTTAACAAATGGAGGTAAAACTGTGTAAAGAGTGTCTCTTTACTGTCTCTTAAAGAGTGGTTGAGAATTGCCAAAAACCCCAGACGGAATAACGTGTTTTTTGCGTTATGTATTGCATCACTTATTTTACCCAATTTGTAGAAGTCAAAATTCGACTTGGGGGCTAGAGCCCCCAGCGGAATATACACTTAACCGTTGTGTAGCTCATAACTGGCAAAGTTGGTGGTTCCTAAACAGGGGTCGAGAATCGCCAAAAATGCTCTAGAACGCACCGTTTTCGAGATATTGACAATTTGTGTGAAACAATAATAAAAAAGCTTCAAATCATTGCAACATAATCGAAGCTGATGGAACACTACAAAATGTAAACATGGTTTGAAATAAATGTAAAAATTAAAAGCTCTCTATTTTTAATGGTAGTATGTTAATTAACTTTTATTGTTTTAGGGTTTTGATCACATTTTTACTTCTCAGCAGCACACTACAAAATACAAAAAATATTATTGACTTTTTATATATTATTTTGTAAGAAATAAATGTACCAATTTCCAGCTCTCTAGCTATATGGGTAGTACAATAATTAATTTGTATTGTTTTAGGGGTTGTTATCTCATTTTCACCCCTAAAAGCAGCACTTGAATAAAAGGAAATATGGTTTACATTGTATAAATGTCTTGTAAGAAATAAATGTACCAATTTCCAGCTCTCTAGCTTTATGGAAAATACAATGATTAATTCGTATTGTTTTAGGAGTTGTCGTTACATTTTCACCCCTTAGCAGCACATTGAAAAATACAAATATCGTTAACTTTTTATGTATATCTTGTAAGAAATAAATGTACAAATTTCCAGCTCTCTAGTCTTAATGGATGTATAATAATAAATATTTATTGTTTTAGGGGTTGTTTCAACCCTTAAATCAAAATTATTTATAGCCTATGTCTCATTCCAGGTCATGATCTATAACTGTGCCAAATTTCATTCAATCCATCCAGTACGTTTTGCCTGATTGACAGTCAAACAAACAGACAAACATACAAACTTTCACATTTATAATATTGGTAGGATTTATAAGGAATAATTCAAATTCGAATCTTGTATAATTTCAATAAAGTTGCTTTCACTTATTATTAGACTATTTTGTAGAGATTACTCGTACATATATTATTTATTTGCTTTGATTTAAATATAGCAGTATTTACATTTAATAATGTTTTAAGTATCAATGCATTACCAATTTAAATGGTTGGTAATGACAAGGAAAATATTTAGATGTATTACAATGTGACAGTTTGTGCACATCAAGGAGAAAGTGTTAAATATGACAGATTGAATTCTTGAAGTAATGGTGATGGATGAGGGAGAGTAGAGGTGTGTTGAAGGAACGGTTATGGAATATCGGATTACACATATCAAAGTTTATACTACGTCCTCCGTTTGATAATAATATATCTCTAAGTAAATGATAGTGTGAGTAGCTTTAAAGATTTAAATACAAAAGCTATTGTTAAAACTATTATTTGAGTAGTAAAGCTCTTCATTTACTGTAGAAAGTGTATTACATTATTATGTTTGAAGATAATTCATTATGATTATGCAAAATTTATAATGCGAATTTGTTTCCGAATTCAACGGAAAAGTACCTATCAAAGATATGTACTGTGGCATTCTATTTCAAAATAAAAAATATAACTCGAGTGGAAATATTAGCTAATCGAATGAGATTTATTTTATTGATAATGTAGGACAAAATAATACATTGTTTTTAGTCGTATATAAAATATGTATTTCCAGATTTTTAACTTAAACTTAGAGCTTAAATTATTTCTGGGTAGCTTAACTGATCGTAGCTCAAGTTGGCAGAGCATTACGACGGCAACGTAAAGGTCTCGGGTTTAACTCGGTCTATGTTTTTCACTTGTAATTTAATTAAATATCCCTTGCTGAGGAAGTGTGTAAGCGGGAAAAAATATTAATAATAACACCACAGTAAGCTGCAAAATAAAAATTAAGATTGTTTTCAATGTCATATACACGAGGTATTCGATCTATTAATTCAATAATCGCAGTAAAACCATACAAGTAAGATAACATCGACCAATATCTGGAGCGATCAGGGTAGCTCAGTTGGTAGAGCATTACGACGGCAACGTAAAGGTCTCGGGTTCAACTAGGTCTATGTTTTTCACTTGTAATTTAATTAAATATCCCTTGCTGAGGAAGTGTGTAAGCGGGAAAAAATATTAATAATAACACCACAGTAAGTTGCAAAATAAAAATTGAGATTGTTTTCAATGTCATATACACGAGGTATTCGATCTATTAATTCAATAATCGCAGTAAAACCATACAAGTAAGATAACATCGACCAATATCTGGAGCGATCAGGGTAGCTCAGTTGGTAGAGCATTACGACGGCAACGTATAGGTTACGGGTTCAACTCTCGGTCTTGGTCTATGTTTTTTCACTTGTAATTTAATTAAATTATTTGTTCATTTGCTTTCATTCCAGATAGATAACAAACATTGCATTATACCTATATTTTTCATAAAAACGAAAAGGCGGTAGACGCGAAAGTAAAGCAGATTGTGTATTTATCGCTTTCAGACTGACAATTTATATTGTTACGTGCCTTTCAATGCATTGCAAAATTTCACTACAGTATCCATTTACCAAAACAACGGGAGTTTAACTGTAACTAACAACATTAATGGATGGATGTACTCCGTCAAGGGACAGTTGTGGTACAAATTACATGGACCTAATGCTTGTGTTATAAAAGTATGACGGGTTATTTAATAGAAATCGTGTATAACTATTATAATTAATTGTAACTGAATGTCAGAAGTTGATGAAAACTAACTGTGGCTAAATAAAACATTTTAAATTAACACCTCAAGTTCATGTAAAGGAGATTAACGATTTTCGTTTTGTTTAAATAATTTAATTGGCATTGCATTACTGCGCCGTCATATTTTGATTTTTATAGTTGACTTAAATAATGATAATTCAAATAATTTTCTATTACAATTCCACAATTCAAGTACGTTAAATGTGTTCGTAATATTAGGCCAGTAAGACTTAACAGCACTACTGTATTTACTTTTAGTATCAAGCTACATTCAGAAGAACTATTCATTAATTAGTGTACTGTTAATCATGATGGATTTAAACATATATTATACAGTAAGTTTTCATAGGTACAGTTTTATTTGTGGATATACTGAGACATCAATGCAAGACACTTAACTGTTCCGTTATACATTATGTTACAGTACTGATACAGTATGCACATGTATATGATCACATTGTACATGTGATTATACATTGCCTAAACTATCAAAAGTAATTTATATAATTTATGACAGTATAAAGTTTAAAGAAATTATCATTTAATTATTTCATTATTGATAATATTTGTTTTAATTTTTCTCTTTAATATAACTGTACCATAAAGTTTATATTCGTTATAATTGAATACTATTTATTTACTAGTTAAAACAAAAGTTTAAAAACCAATACCAAATTTCTAGACAATGGAACATCAAATCCGGAATTTGTCTATAGTACTTTAAATAACTTTTATCAAATAAGAAATTGGTTTCAAACCAAAATAGTGGGGTAAGATAGCTGAATATTATACCAAAATATTTCACATCTGGCAACCAATGCGCCTCTTTGGATTTAGATAGTACATGGGTAGACGAGTCTAAAAAGTGCGGGACACAAATTTTCCTGGCCCTGTAGCGGTGTTAATTACGTCATCAATATGGCAGCCAAAGTTGTGTGACATGCTTCTACATTTCCCTATATAACTCGGGTTTGTATTTTGATATTAACCTATAATGTTAGTGATTCTTAATCAAGAGAAAACGTTCTTTCCAATGGTATATGTGAAATCACTGTTTAGTTTCATAATATCAGAAATATTTGTAACTTTATATAAAATTTTGTTTTTGATTTAGATTTTTTCGAAACATTTTGCTTAATAACTTGGAATCCCTTACATGTAGCTCAAAACGTTACCTTTACTTTTTTGTTTGTCAGACAATCACCTTTCGAATGGTATATATAACTTCTATTTTATCACAAACAGTTGCTGAAAATTTGTCAAAACAATGTAGCGTTGCACAGCGAATCGTTACGGCAACAATGTAATTTATATGGGATCCGAAAAGTAATATAGTGGCTTTATAACTATTTAAGTAGCAATTGTAATTATTGTAATTGTTGATGTATATGTAAATAAATTCCAGCTTTTTTAGGGCTATAAAATTTTTATGTCCGTTTTAAAATCAGTGATATGAGGCACACTTAAAGCATTAAGATAAATTTCAAACATTAAGTACAAGAATGAGAAACAACATAATGTACAGTACAATCTTATTCCAATTTAATATCAAAAATCAATATCCTATACATTACCAAATACGCTCATTTCAGCCATAATATACAAATAAAATAATACCTTGCTGTCATATGCAATAAAATTTAAATGGTTAGTGTAAATTCACTTGTGATTACCGATCACTGTCTGAGCACTGTCCTTCACATACACAAAGTTTCGTATATCGTATTTCCATTTTATTACATTTACAAGATGTGCATCGCTTACGGCAAGTACAGGAGGTAAGTTGTACACAGTCTTTTGACAATTCTGGACTGCATAGGTCGGTATGATCCTCCTGAAGATAATATCCAACCCCACTTGGTTGGCGAAGGCACTGTATATTGTGCAACGAGGCTGTTGTTCCAAATTCTTGCTTGGAGAGTAGCACGTTGGATGTGTAGTGTTAAAGCATCTGCTGTAGGAGGTATGTTTTGATAGGGTTATAAATTAGCAAGACCCTTATTCGGGATCAAACTCTAATAATTTAATATATTAATATCATAGGGACAGATCAATAAAAATACATCAGTGGTTCAGTGGTAATAATTATTTTAACATTAATTTATTTGTACTCCTTTACAATTATAGATAACATACAATTTCTCACATTAGCTACACTTATGCTAAATACATCTCTTATACTAGGTATTGACCTTTATGAGACAGACTGGATTACGGTATTGGCAACTAAAGCGTGTAACTTTTATGTGGATAACCCCAAAACTCTGAATATAACGTGACTCTAACTATAGACTGAAATACTTTGGTTTGCTCACTCAGTGTGTTGTCTTCACAGGTATCTCCTTCACTTGAGATCTCGAAGGTCCAAACTTCGAGCTGAATTCCCCGTCTCGATTTCCTGGCCGCACTTTGCACGAAGAACTGGCCCAACTTTCCGGCCTAACACACAAAAAACAGACGGGCCTATCGACCACAATCCTCTGGCTCCGATTCTAGATTCGAATTATACTTTATAACCCGTCTAGCTTCCTTGTTGTCATCTTAAACAAAACAACCGCTGTTTTCGTAGCATTTGTTTTGTTCCGCGTTAATAACCTTGCTACTATTTCCGCATTCATATTAAAGTTCCTAGTCTATTTTGCTGGTCAATACATTTACATACAAAACACTAACTCTAACATCTAATATACTAAAACATATCTTTATTACACATCTCAAATCATAACAGTTTTCGATTGCTCGATTCTTTCTTGTAAATAAAACTCGTCTGCAATCATTGATACTCTGAAGATCTGATGATTGATCGTAAAGTAGAATAACAAATCGCTGCAATAGAGCATGGCATTTATCATCGATATCAGAGGTGCCTGTACAGAGCTGATGCCATACATAATCAATTTCACGAAATGACATCCAAACCTTCCAAGCCGTCTTTTTGCCAATGCCACAAAATGTGGAAACTGTGTTGCAGCCAGTTACAGCATACCAACAAATTTCTGTAATTTTCCTTTGAGAGTTTGGTACAAATCTTATGAATTGGAATGAATTTCCTGTATTTCCCACAACCATACTCAATCCATAGTTCATCAATATCTTGTATTTGTGGGAACAGTGATATTGAAATAACCACTAGATCTGAGTCCACAGATGTATGCGAGTATGTCCACTTTCTACGGCATGCTTAACATGGAGAATTAGGCAGCCATCTGCTTCTTCATGTGAGGCAGGAGAAATGCTTGATACATCCATAGTTGTTGATATGAGGACTCGGTCATCATAAGGACAGATAACATGTTTTCCAGCATACTAGTCTCCCACCATTTTCTTGGCCAGCAATTGGAACATTCGTGTCTTGTTTTCGTTGACACATAGGAATTGCTTAAATTGTTTTGGAATTGCCGTTGAGTCTGAGACTTTAATACTTATGCCACTTCCTCTTGTTTCTCGGGTATCTGCCTTCAAACTGTTACTAGCATATCTGTCGTACACAATATCTAGTCGTGAACTATTCTTCAGGTGACTAATGAAATATGGTTTGAAGACATGTTCATAGTATCCGGAAAATGTTGTGGCAATACCAGGATTAAGCATGTGTATTACGGCTGCTCCATCAAATATTTTAGCTGTTACATTCGGTTGGCTGTGATTAAAGCCAATGTCATATTTTGTTTGAATGCAGTCTATAATATCCGACTTGTTGGTTGGTTTTCGGAGTTTTCCATCATCTGAAACAGATGGTGGGTAAATTTGGTTTTCATGCGAAAAGAAATCATCAATGTTGCCATCCCGTGCTTCAGATGAGACATACAATTTGCAGAACAAGTTGGAGTCTTTACGCAAGTTAGCAATCTTGGACTTCGCCTTATCTTATCTGTTTTTCTTTTTATAGTATTGAAGATGTGAATATTGGTTCGAGGAATAATTTCATGAATTGAATTTGGAACTTGATCGAGACGGGACACGACGTATTCATCATTCTGTTTTTGTCCTACAGTAAATGCTTGCGTAACACACTTGACAGCTTCTACACTTGGAATTAGTTTGGAGCTCCCTATTGACACCAAATCTGTTTCTTCAAACGGATTTCCTTGTTCGGTTAAGACGTTAATCATTTCTTTAGCATGGGTCAATAACCTTTTCTTAAGTGCATTGTTATCTTTATGGTGTTTTGCGCTCAAGTTTTTCCATCATTTAAATTTGATTTCTATTCAAAATCCTCAATTAAAGAACTGATCCTAGGGCCTGCTACCATCCACTTGAGCAGAGCATTTTCACTATCAAGGATTCCAATAGCTCCACCATCACCCTTTATAACTTTGTTATTGTGAAGCTGATCGTCAGATATTGCAGAAAACGGTGTAGCAGTTTTGCTTCTCGTAAAGTTGCCCCGATGAAATTCAGCATGTATATTTAAATATTTTTCTGGAAGGTCCTGTAGAGTGCGTACAAATACTGGCAACCAACGAGAATAGTGGACTGCATCCAACGCAAATGTCCACGGACATAACTGAGCCAAAGTATCGACGTACATTGTAAAGTTAGATGTACGAATACTCAATACAAGTTGCACTAAAAGGGATTCCAGTTTGATGACTGTATTCCAATATTGAAACTGAGGACATTCAGATGTTTTCGACAAAATCCACAGTTCAATCCCTTCACCACTGATACTGGAATTTGTTTCACATGCGTTGTTGAATGCTTTTATCTGTAGACAATGCAAGGCAGTTAAAGTAACTTCATGTGCATACCGAGATCTTTTTCGACAGAGTTTCCACATTTTGTGACATTGGCAAAAAGACGGCTTGGAAGGTTTGGATGTCATTTCGTGAAATTGATTATGTATGCCATCAGATCTGTACAGGCACTTCTGATATCGATGATAAATGCCATGCTCTATTGCAGCGATTTGTTATTCTACTTTACGATCAAGCATCAGATCTTCAGAGCATCAATGAATGCAGACGAGTGTTATTTACAAGAAAGAATCGAGCAATCGAAAACATACCTCCTACAGCAGATGCTTTAACACTACACATCAAACGAGCTACTCTCCAAGCAAGAATTTGGAACAACAGCCTCGTTGCACAATATACAGTGCCTTCGCCAACCAAGTGGAGTTGGATATTATCTTCAGGAGGATCATACCGACCTATGCGGTCCAGAATTGTCAAAAGACTGTGTACAACTTACCTCCTGTACTTGCCGTAGCGATGCACATCTTGTAAATGTATTAAAATGGGAATACGATGTACGAAACTTTGTGTATGTGAAGGACAGTGCTCCGACAGTGATCGGTAATCACAAGTGAATTTACACTAACCATTTAAATATAATTGCATATGACAGCAAGATATTATTTTATTTTATTATGTCTGAGATTAGTGTATTTGGTAATGTATAGGATATTGATTTTTGATATTAAATAGGAATAATATTGTACTGTACATTCTGTTGTTTCTCATTCTTGTACTTAATGTTTGAAATTTATCTTAATGCTTTAAGTGTGCCTCATATCACTGATTTTAAAACGGACATAAAAATTTTATAGCCCTAAAAAAGCTGGAATTTATTTACATATACATCAACAATTACAATAATTACAATTGCTACTTAAATAGTTATAAAGCCACTATATTACTTTTCGGATCCCATATAAATTACATTGTTGCCGTAACGATTCGCTGTGCAACGCTACATTGTTTTGACAAATTTTCAGCAACTGTTTGTGATAAAATAGAAGTTATATATACCATTCGAAAGGTGATTGTCTGACAAACAAAAAAGTAAAGGTAACGTTTTGAGCTACATGTAAGGGATTCCAAGTTATTAAGCAAAATGTTTCGAAAAAATCTAAATCAAAAACAAAATTTTATATAAAGTTACAAATATTTCTGATATTATGAAACTAAACAGTGATTTCACATATACCATTGGAAAGAACGTTTTCTCTTGATTAAGAATCACTAACATTATAGGTTAATATCAAAATACAAACCCGAGTTATATAGGGAAATGTAGAAGCATGTCACACAACTTTGGCTGCCATATTGATGACGTAATTAACACCGCTACAGGGCCAGGAAAATTTGTGTCCCGCACTTTTTAGACTCGTCTACCCATGTACTATCTAAATCCAAAGAGGCGCATTGGTTGCCAGATGTGAAATATTTTGGTATAATATTCAGCTATCTTACCCCACTATTTTGGTTTGAAACCAATTTCTTATTTGATAAAAGTTATTTAAAGTACTATAGACAAATTCCGGATTTGATGTTCCATTGTCTAGAAATTTGGTATTGGTTTTTAAACTTTTTTTTTAACTAGTAAATAAATAGTATTCAATTATAACGAATAGAAACTTTATGGTACAGTTATATTAAAGAGAAAAATTAAAACAAATATTATCAATAATGAAATAAATGATAATTTCTTTAAACTTTATACTGTCATAACTTATATAAATTACTTTTGATAGTTTAGGCTATCCCACCCCACTAAAAAAAATAGGAGCAAAAGCGTTGACTAGTATTTAAAAAATATATAAACATTTATAAAGCAATACACTACACACCACTGTAAAGCCATAATGGCAGTTGAAGTATTGTGGAACCATGAGGTCCCCACAAGTCTACTGTTCTAAATAGCCTTCGATTGAAAGTTTTATTACTTTTATAAATAATTTTTTTAAAGAAGATAAGGTAATTTTAATATTTATTATTTAAATCAATTTGTATGTTATCCTCCAAAACCAAATGTAGTAAAAGTATAATTGCATTAGTAGAATTTTAAGAAACCATGGTTAAACAAACCAACATTTAATGTTTGAATTTTAAAAAGTTGTTAACAGTTCGTTGTCAGGATATGGATGCTGCAGCTATTTCATAGTTGGTCCCGCTATGTTACAATTTATACAGTTCAGTAGCTAGATTTGGTTAAAATTTTAAATAATTTTCTCACAAAACAACCCATAGTGTTATGATTTTTAGCAATATTTGCGATTTGCTAAAAGTAGATTTTTTTTCAATAAAAGTCTATAGATATAAAATCAAAATTGTGAGACTGAATCGACGTGTTTATTAAAGTGACTTTAAAATTTAGCTAAAATCTCATGATCTAATATAAAGATTTACATGATTTGTTAGAAGGTAGTTTGATTAATTATTTTTTTTAATTATAAATTGATTAGAGGTAGTAAGGTTTCTTTTATCTTTCCAATAATGAGAAGAGCAATATAGATAAAATGTGAGACTTATATATAAATATTTTGTAATCTCCAGTTTAAAACATGTAGGTGAAATTGTGAATACACCACAATTTTATCTTTCCGTTATAAAACTAATCATATAAATCTTCCTACTTTGAAATAATGATAAATGTTCAGTGTATAACACTATTAGTTTACTTCAAGTCTCAAGTAATCACTCTTCACTATTGCTAGTCATGTGTTCATAAATCAATTTTACAGTAAGATTGGAGAAGTAAAGTTCGTTGTATGCTATTAATAAAACCGCAATTATTATGTTGTAGGCTCGTGTCTTAATAATATTTTCTGTACGTTTTAAATAAATTTCTACATCCCAGTTGAATTTAGGTCATTTACATTATTATAAAACACTTTCCTGTTGGCGGTGTTCTTTAGGAATCTTGCTACCCAAGTGAAAAAAAAACTTTCCTCGGATATTTAACATCAACATATACAACTAAAAAAACTTTGGATGACGAATTCTTTGACAAGATTCCTTCCAATTTAATTCAAAAAAACTTGGTCGATTGTTTTCATACTTCAAACTATCAACTTTACTCAGTTTGATCCAGTTTTAATATCATGCAATTATACATAACTAGAGGGCTCCACCCCCTGCTTGCTTCGCTCGCCAACCTCCGTGGTAACTCACGTCGAAGCAAATGGATACTTGTCGTTTTATATAAATAGGCCCTACTATTAAATTCTAATATGTCTTATTTAGTTTAATTAGGATGTAACATAGTTATTTCTTATTTTAAAATTCCTAAATTTATTAAGGGTATATTATATAGCTTTAAGGAAAGTATGACAATCAATATTTGTACTACATTTTCACCCCTTAGCAGCACGCGACAAAATGCAAATCTAGTTTACTTTTCCTATGTATCTTGTAAGAAATAAATGTAAAAAATTTCAGCTCTCTAGCTTTAAGGAAAGAACAAATAATATTTGTTGTTTTAACCCTCAAATCGAAATTAATTCTAATTAATTAATTAATGTTACTCAAGGATAGTGTAGCTTTTTATTAGTAAAACTATTTTTTCAATCGGTTCTGTAGTTCCAGAGATAACTCCCTACATACAAACAAATAAACAAAAAAATTTCACCTCTTTATGATATGATTAATAATAACCAAAAAGCTAAGATGGTAAATAATGTTAAATGTTCAAATCAAATTATTTCGTATATTTTATAACAGCAGTTATAATAAAGGTTAAAAGAAGCAGCAAGGCTCAGGTCTACACTTTAATAAAAACCTAACCTAAAAGTTTGAAATTTAAATAATTGTTTCAAAGTTTGAAATCGGCTGTTAATGGAAATATTGGAGCAAACAGCTGTTGTATCTCTTATTTTATTCAATTGGTTGCTATGTTAATAAATGTAAATACATGTGATGATTAATCAGTCTATTCCTAACCTAAGATTTTTTCGACTAAAGTTACAAATATTGAAATAAAACAGTTTTTTTTTATCAAAATGAATTATAGCCGTTTACTCAGGAATAGTGTAGCTTTTTATTAGTAAAACTATTTTTTCATTCGGTTCAGTAGTTCCAGAGATTACCCCCTACATACAAACAAACAAAAAAAATTAACAAATTTTACTTCTTTATAATATTAGTATAGATTACACAATACAGTATTATACTCTAGAACTTATGAAATAAAGCTTCCATAACACATTTTCTTATCATTAAGTAATACGTTTCTATACTGGAAAACAAGGCGATGATAACCACCTAGGTTTTTCGCCTTTAAAAACCAAAAAAAAAAAAAAAAAAAAAAAAAAAAAAAAAATCTATACTGGAAAACATACCAAACGTCTGATCTAAGATGAACTTCTAAATGTAGAAACCGTTTAATGTGTTGTTATTTTATTTTATTTACTAGGAACATAAAAATACTATCCATGTGTTTGTTATATTTATAATGAAATTTTAGTAGAAAGTTTTTGAGTTTCATCTAATATCATGAAATGGTATTATATGATCAACCTTTTAGTAAATGTGCTTAATATTCATAAAATATAGTTTTACGTTTATGGGGAAAAAATTACTTTAGTTATGTTTATAATGTGTAATGAGCTTGTATTAATTTCACAAAACATATATCCTGCTGAATATTTTTATAAAACTATAAATACAATATTATACTAAATAACCACTAAATATAAGTTGTAGAACAAAGTATAACTATTTGTAAAACCTGTTTGCTTTGATGTTTAGTATAAACGTTTATTAGAGACTAAAGTATCTGAGACAGTAAGGTTCGTAATTCTTGCTTTCTCCAAGAGCGCTGTTGGTTATATTCCCTTACACTCCCTCTCTACCGACTTGTTTTACATTATTTATAGACAGGACGGAGTCTTACGAACCATCTAATCATTATGTTAAACAAACTCTATCACTGTTTCCGTGTTAGCGATTATTACATAACTGAACATTTTTGAGAAATTTTATAATATGCTGAAAACTGAAATAAGTTAGTTTAAAACACAATTTTGAAACTGTGGTCTATAGTGCTTTGGATATCTCATTATGATGTAGGATCTATCTCCATAAGCCCTTGAACGATTAAAGTGTCAATTAATTTTGAAGTTTATTATTTTATGCTGTATACTAAGAAGAGTTCCCTTATCTTACTACGGTAGAAAACTGGAAACATTCCCTGGAAATGCTTTACTAGTTGTAAATACTCATTTATGATAGAAAAGTGTAATTCGTTAGTAATGTTCTTACAATCATATATTGTAGGTAAGGTATACCATAATATATTAAACGTATTGAAAAGTGAAGGGAAAACTCCTCCGGAAAAGGCAATACATATAAGCATATCTCTATCCACTTCAGCTAAAACGGGGAATTTTTTTGTCAAGTTTGTATGGCATGGGAATTAAGTTTTTATTCAATCACGGAAACACCTTCAGAAAATTATTTCTACATCTACATGACTGCTTGAGATAGGAATATGAAATATAGTAGTCAAATTAGTGAAATATAGAACATATTTAAAAAAAAACATTCAAACCTAGTACGTAAAATTTTTTTACTAATTTTTATGTTTTACTGTAGCAAGTAGGCTACGTTTGAAAAAGAGTGGAAAATATAAACAGCCCCTCCGAAAAGGCATTAAGAGTCTGCTGTAGTGGCGGCCATCTTGGATTTTTATCCATAAAAGCAATATTAAATTTCAAACCATTTCGTTTATTTTTTATCATACAATTGTTTGCAGGGTCTCATTTTAAGCACAGTCACAATACGAATTAGTTTTGCATTTAAAATTTTTTTAAAATGCTTTTGATTTGTTATGTAATTGACATTTAGTAAGTACAAAGTTTGAATTTTTTTTCCTAACACAATACAAAATTAATAATGAAAAATAATTTGCAAGCCGGATCCGAAATTTTATAAAGAATATTCAGTTTTTTTTTCAACACTCAATTACAAAAGATAGACTTATAAAATGGTTTGAAATGAGGCAATGTCAAAGCGTTCAGCTGCAAGAAATTGCACTGTTTAGATAGGGATATAGTGAGAAGCGCTTGCGTTTCCGGTTGCTTTCTCGTTTACTGGAGCAGACTCTTAAGGGTCGGCTCTAGCTGTCGGCCATGTTGGCTGACACTCCATAACACCAATGTTAAATTAAAATCAAAATTTTTCCTATATTTTTTATCGGATAATTATGAACGATATGTCATTTTAAAGCTATGGCCAATATGCATGCAAATGGCTTTTTCAAAACTAAGAAAAACATTTTGTTTAATATTTATTAACAATTTAAAATATTATTTTTAATATTTTTGTACGCTGTCACTATTAATTATAGCGAAAAACTACCAAGCCATTCGCATGAAAAATTTCGTCCCCAAAGAGTTTGGTATTTTTTTTAAAACGCTATTTGAACAATTGCAGGTTTTTAATGGATTTAAGCTGAGCAATGCCCGTGTAACATACCGCCGCTATAGGGTGATTTTAAATATTATTTTACGTTGTAACTCTTAATTATAGCGAAAAATTACCAAGCCATTCGGATGAAGAATTTTGTCCCCTAGAGTTTGGTATTTATTAAAAAACGGTATTTGAACAATTGCAGGTTTTTAATGGATTTAGGATGAGCAATGCCCGCGTAACCTACCGCCGCCGCTACGCTGGAGTCGCAGGTTGCTTTCTGTTTTACTAGAGCCGACCCTTAAGGCTCATCTTTACACTGAAGAAAACTCCCGAGTGTACAGTTTGATTTTAATAAAAATGTCCGGGTACAGTCAGTGAACTTGTGACGACGACGAGAGAAACGGGGAAGGGGAATCCTGTACTGGAAACATAAGTCTCAAAGTCGGCAAATTTTCCCATATTTCCCAATTTTTACGTTTTGTTGCCATGCATTTTACAGATAGACAGCATGCTTTTGAGGAAGTAGTAAGATGGATTATTATGATTACTCAGGTGTGCGTGCGTGAGAGCGGCTCTGTGTTAGAGAGTAACTGGTGTAGCATTATTAGAAACACAGCCGGAATCAGTCTGAAGCCGCGAAATCATTATTGAAACATGCATTCGTAATAACGTGTTTCGGATTCTATTCGTAAATTAATAATCTGGGAATTACTTTAGATTATAAAGAAGGCTTTATATTTTTTACGTGTTAGCTTAAAATATGGAACTTATTGTTTAAAACTACCAACAAATTCATAAAAAACCGTAAATTTTTTTCAATCATGCGATATAAAACAAAATCGCACAGTCTTTAAGACCAATTTAAGAGGTTTCACAAGTTTTTAAGTTGTCAAAAACACGTCACTACAAAGAACATGTTTCTGCTGTTTTACGCAGGGTTCAGAAGATTCTTAACAGGTCTCTCTGAATGATGTATACAATTTAGTAGTAATTAACTATTGTGTTGGTATGTAAGGAAAAAGAAAGCAATTTTCTTCTCTACTAAAATTTTATACAAATTGCTCTACCTCTAACTTTAAGCTAGAAATGTTAGTTAATTTAAATAAAATAAAACCAGAACACAAAATCTCACAATAAATACGTTTACTAACCTCAAACGCGTTTCAACTACAATGTCGCCATCCTCAGTGATGCACGGGCTATTTTATTTAAGTTACTTTCTCACAAGTCAAGCTCATTAGTTATTTATTAATGTTAGTTAAGTATAACTTTGTTTACATTGCAGGTTTTTAAGAATACAATCAATATGTTTAATATATTTAAAGTCATTCTTAAAAAAGTGTAAAAAATCCTGTAATATGAAACCGATTGAAATTGAAACAGGAAATTTGTGTATATTTTTTTAAAATTGTAAGTAAGGCAGAAGAAGTTAATTGTTTTGTAATTAAAAAAGGCGGAAATTGAATCCACCTCTGGAAAAGTCGTTGATACTTCTTCGTAAACAATGTAGCTAGAAACATTAAATTTAGTAGTAATACACCTTTTATACTGTTGGTTGTAATTTACATAAAGTATTGATTTAAATATAATAAAATTAATGTTAGAAAGAAATATAATATTAGACTGACGTGAAACATATATTTTCTCAATTCTTTTACGCTTCTTAAAAAAGATTTCAATGGAATCAATTAAAAAGGAGACCATCATTTGCATATAGTACAGAATTCGTATATTAAGCTTGGGTAATATCGACCTGCTCATTAAAATAATGAATTGAGATAATTCTTTTCAGTAAATATTGAATGAATTCCGTATTGACATGCTGTTTTTAAATATATAAAATATATAATGTCTGGATTTATATCTCTACTGCAATTTTTAAAGCAATTGTACTACTCTAGGTTACATAATTTAACTAAATTGCATACACAAAAATGTACAACCGATACAACTTTTCTCTTGGAATACAAATATTTCTCCATGAATATAAAATTTTGCCTTCTAGGGTATATATAATGTCACTGAGATGGTATGGAAATGAGGTGTTGTTTGAATATAGATAGATATTTTGTTGTAAAATAGCATCTCGTGAATTCGTACACAGTCTAGTGGTTTTATTTATGTACTATAGACAACATGCTAATAACACATGATTTCAGCACCAAAGCAAATGTTTGTTTCGTTTTATTTTATTGGGTGTTATCACATTTTAAATTGTTAAGCTTCAGTTCCTGAATATTTTTTTCAGATAAAAGTCCTTACTAATGGAAACATTGTCTTAAAGTTTATCGGGAATAGTTTGGGAAAAATATTTTTATTTTTCAATATTGATTCAAATTTTTTTTACAAGTATTTGTCTATTATAATAGGTATTATATATTTAAGAAAGCTATAACTCCCGATACATAATTGAATATTGATGGTAATATGAATTGAAGTTCATTAAATGTATTCTGTACAAACATTACGAACACAAATTGTTTGCACGAATAACTAGAATTAAAAAAAAACTAACTTTATTGGATTGTAAAAAATAATAAGAAGCGAGTAAAACTACTTTTTGTGAAATAAAGTATTTAAATCCCTTACTCCAGATAAAGCCACTTGTAAGTATTACAACCTTCTCCGAAGTAAGAATCTATCTAAATATTTAAACAGCATACTAAGACACAATTGATTTTACCAACAACCATTTTATAATAAATATTTCGGCCCTTATCCTAAAGTCTAGTATCCCAGTTGATGAAACCGTTCACGAAAGCCTGAAGAAAAATTCCACCCTCTCACCCTAAGCTTTAGATGAATGAATTAATTTAATTAAAACTGTTCTCGGACAAAACCATTTTGAGTTCAATAACGACTATTTCTTACAGAAAGATGGTCTGACAATGAGATTCCCACTCTCATATATACTCTCAGAATATGAGGAAAATATCTCTGGACTGATCTTAACCATTATAAACAGAAAATTATATTCCATTATAGATATGCTGATAACACAATCGTATTATGTGACACTAATGATAGACAGCTACAATTTAAGAACAACTACATTAACAATATACACTTCAACTTTAAGCACACTATAGAAATAGAACATGACAACAAACTAAACTTTCTCGATTTAATTTGATTAAATTCAACTATCAACTCAACTTTCAAATTTACCACAAAGAATACGACACCTAAATGATTGACAGTATCATAGTAAATCACAAAAGGAATAAAACAGCTAAAAAACAATAAAAACGGCCTAAATATTACACCCTGCTGAACACACCTTAAGCAAGAAGATGTACATAAATAACATCGTCACCACGTTAAAATGTCCAACAAACTTGAGCTTTTATTGAAAAAGACCTATTAATAAAAAATTAGACTCAATTCAGAAAACGGGAATCTACAAACTTCTGTAATGGTTATATAGATCAAACATGACATCACTTCATTAAAAGGTTTAGGAACACTAACCAAAAAGAAGTCAGGGAAATGTAGTTTCGAATGTCACTCAACACCTAATAAATAATAACCATGTCTATATAGATTTTTCCCAAAACATAGACATACTAAGTAAGTATGCACGAAAAGCCGATATAAGGACTCAGGGGATGAGTTTGTCATTAAAACGAGGCAAAAACCGAAACTAAACACCAACCAATCGACAATGTTACTTTTCCGGAGAATATTGTGTTCGACACATTAATCAAATTGCAACATAATAACAGTTTAAAACAAACCAGCCATAAGGACTGTTCGTAAAGAAAGGGAAACTTCAAACTAAGGATTCGTAACAGTCAATGAATAACAAATGAGTGTCACCAAATGTACTTTTTTTTAAAACAGCTATATTATATAATAATCGTAAACAAAAAAATGTGAAAATGTTTAAGATGTGTTTGTCTAAATTTGTCTAAAGTAAATAATGAATTGCTCTATTAACGATTTACATTTTAAAAATCAGATACAAATTATAATATTGTTGCATTTAGTTTTATTAAGGATTTTAAGTAAATTATCACTACAATAACGTTGGTCACGTTCTCCTTTTCAATATTTTCTACTTCGTTATTTTTGTATTACATAAATTTTTTTGCGTACATTTTCAACGTTTTAAATGAATTTTACCTTGAGTAACCTAAAACACGAACACTTTATACTCACGTTTACTTTTAATTAAAAACACAACGAGTTATTTTGTATCGAACAAAACGTTTAAGAGGATAGGCTCGTTCATTTCCGGACGTGATTAGCCGGTGGTATAGTTTAATCTCTATTTATTTAGTTTATTTAAATTTAATTTTAATTATGTATTCTTAGTTTGTTGGTTCGAGTGATTTTTAGTTTTTAATGTTTAAGGTAAAAAGGTTGTCGAGCTGTAACTCCATCATTATCACTCCAAACATCTTCACCCATTAAAATAAATACACCTTAACATATAAATTAAAACAGACATGTCACTGCGATAGGGGCGCACCCAGAAGTCTAGGATAGGCCTATGTACTAAGATTACGAAAGAAAACCTACTACATAGGTATATAAACCTACCCAAGTTGATTTATAATAGTAATTTATATTTATTTATTCGGTTTATAGGGGAAGCCACTGCATGGTTTCAATAACCTTAGTGCTCGCTCTGCTCATAAATTTGTGAACGGAATAATATTAGGACATTATATGTATTGGGTAATATACACAGGAACTATTTAACATCACAAACAGACACAAATCAACACACAAGATAAATGATTTAATTTAATAATATGTCGAGTACAAATGTAACAAAAGTGTAGGCATTTAATTTTTTTTTTGCTTTTCGGTAAGTTGACAATTGATGTTATTTAAATTTTTAAACAAAATTTTAAACTTTGTAAATTGACCTACAATATTACAGGTTTCTTTAATTATTTTGATTAATTATTTTTTTAGGTCAAGCCAATGCCATTCCAGCAACAGTATAAATGTAGTTAATGTATTTATGGACATTTTATGTAATGATATGGTACGTACGTACAGTTCAATTGAAAATTAAGGTATAAGCTATTCAAAATGTATCTGATTACAATATAAACCAAATAAGAAAAGTGTCATAGGTCAAACGTTAAGATAAAAATATGAGAAAAGGTTTAATGTACGTGACCTGAATGTATATTGGTTTTATTTAGGTTTATATTGGTTTTATTTACAAGTAGTAATATGATCGGGACAGAGAGGTACGTGTAACTCCATATTAGATATAGTTAGTCGGCATAACGGTACTGGGAGTACTGTATTATATTAATGCAGTAAAGAAATATGAGAGCGATAAATTGTTTTTACATCAATAAATATTAAACTATACTGATTTAAAAATATTTATTTAACACTGATTACGATTTTCTGGTTTAATATCCAAAAGGACCAATATATAAACAGATCCATAAAAAGTTTTATTTTTATGTATCGTAAAAGTTATACGCTGTTCTCTGAAAATAGGTCCACCAATTTAACGAGCAAGACTAAAAAGAAAGCATTGCATATCCAATTTATTCAAAATGTCTTGTTGATAATTGAATTCAACTTTTTTATGAATGTAATATTCAGGTTTAATTTATTTTTTATTAGAAAACAAGATCCACCTAAATACTAAATACATGTATTCTAAGGTTACAAAATAATGTACACTATTAAGTAAACGTAAATTATATTATTATTTCTGATTGCCTTACTGAACTGGTTAATTTTACTGTACATTTACTTTATAAACACAGAAAAATAGACCCAACAATATTATTAAATGAAAAAACTTTATTCCAATTAAACAATATATTTGACAAAATCATTCAGATGGACCCCCTCCAACTTAAGCCAGCGATCACACTGGACTGATAAGGAAAATCAGTAGCTTGCAAAAAACAATCACGGACACAAGTTTCTTCAGCTAGCATAGTTATACATCATATTTAAATGTCCCTATTAAGTGTTGTGTTGTGTTGTGTGTTACATGTTGTTTGTGAATGTTTTCGTGTGTTTCATTTTATAAACTTGACCCGCATCAACGAATGTAAAAAACTAATAAAATATAGGTTTGATAATGCATAAAAATAAAAAAAGGCGAAACGTACGTCCCCAGCAAATAAAAAATAAAGGACTGAGAGCTGTAAGTATACAAAAAAGTTAATTAATAGTAAATTATATATTTGAGTTATTTCTACATGATACAAGCAGTATCAAAATAAAAAGAATGTCATGTATTTTGAAAGATATATTATAAGATCAAAATAAAAAGAATGTCATATATTTTGAAAGATATATTATAAGATCAAAACGTAAAATTTTAAAATAGTTGAAATAAATACATAGTACTAAAATGTATCGCAGTACAGCATTAATGACATCAATTACTAGTTATATTATTAACACAATTTACCTACATATACACGTAATGCGTTGCCCCTTCCATGATATTTCGTTCAATTTACGTTATCTTCCAAATCATTAGTTTCTGTTTAAACATGTTGAGTTTAGCAAGTTGAACTTGAGTTCAGGTTAATATTTTACCACAAAAAATAAAAGTACTAATGTAAACATTTATCTTATTTGGTATTTGGTATGAACATTGTATGTATAAAAAATGTATGAATAGTTAAATTTTTCACACTTATAAACGCAGACCACACAAAATTATTGCCAGATAAAATATTTCTGTTTGATTGTTGTCAGAGTGGTAGGAGGGTAAAGTCTCAAAATAATCATAGTGATATTGCCATACAATTTGCTTATTACAAAATAAATACATAAAAAATGCTCTTACAAAGTACCTCAATATTTTAGCAATGTAAATGAATAGGGAGATCTAAATCTTCTTTGATTTCATTTACTTTTAAACTTACTCTTTGAAATTCCTTTGACATTAGACACTGCTCATAATTGTTGTAATTTTCTACCTTTTATGCTAAAAACATATATATAACTTTAAAAGCTATTATATAATGCAAAACAAATCTTACAAAAAAGCGTTATATTTATTGAACAGTATGAATAATATAATGTGAAATTAAATTATTTAAGTATTACTTTTTACAACTTAAAACACACCAATAAAGAAATATAAAAAAATGTATTGATTCTTAATCCGAAACATCTTTGTTTTTTAATATATTGTTGAAGAAAGTTGTTTACATCTCTTTGGTGTACTCTTGTAAAAAGAATAATTACTAGTAATTACTAGAATAAGTACTAAAAAGAATAATTTAACAAAGTCGTATCAGTTTAACTTATAAAATTGTTTTGTAAATGTCCAAACTATAATCAACGTACAAAGCGGTTCATCCTTTGTATTTGAGATAAATGAAATGTTGCCTTTAATCGCAAAACATCAATCAATCAAATACATGTACAATTAGTTTTTAATAAAGAACATATCAAACGTTTACTTGTTTCAAAACAGTTTGTAAACAATTATGCGATCAAAGTTTGATCCATAGAAACGCCAAGGACAAAGTGATTATTGAATGTTGAATAAAGGCTAAAACATTTACAATGAATTGTCTGTATAAATGATATATGACTCAAACTGTTTAAATTGAACGATATTTTCAAGATGTTAGATATTAAAAACATAAAACTGGAGATGGTTTACCATATTTTTCCAAGTGAGGCATTTGTAGAGCGTGTAAGAGCATAAACAATTTAAAAATATTCCAAAATTTTCTTGAATATTTTTTTCTAAAAATATGGGGGCACTTTAAAAACTAAACACCAATTAATTGTCTAACACATTCATGATTTCTCATAGATTATAGAATTACCAGAAAATAGTGATGAAGTAGGGAATGGCCAAACATCTCTTGTCTTGTGGTACTGTAAACACGACAGTGAACAGGTATTATAATTTGTATAATAGTTTTACATAAATCGAAATTCGGTGCGATCTGTTTTTTAGTGACAATGATTTTGACTGTGAAAAAAATATGTTATTTATAAATTAGTTAAATAAAACAAGTAAACTACTTACGCTTTTGACCTAGAATAATATATTAATGTTAACCTGCCAGACCCGTTAGTTAACTTTTGTTGGTGTTTTCAGCAATTCACAATGGAACCTTACATGGATTGATGCATACGTGATGTTTATGATTTCACACATCTTGTTCTGCTACCACAGTTTTCAGACATGTGTAGCAAAACATCGCATACAAAACAAAAGCTAGACTGTTACTGAATTTTACTGTAAAATAATTTTTGTGAAACCAGTTGTATAGCTTACAGTGAACCGGGACGTGGTACGTATTTTGTTTCTCAAGTGTTGCTTACATAACCAAGTGGTGTTGAGAAACAACCAGTCAATGCAGAATTATGTTTGGCAGAGAATCAACTTTTTTATACAAGTAAAAGGTTTAATAATCGTAATACTTTGACATACATGGGGTAAGAAGAATCACATCAAATATGAGTAGATCGACTCGGACATGGCATAAAGTCCTCTGCCTTCAACTAAAATGAGTGGCTGCCTAGCGCGATACCCAAGATTGATTCGTATGTTTTTTTTTAAATTCTCTATATACTGGTTAAATAATTATAATATGATTTTATAAAATATATTAAAGTTTTATTTTGGAAGTCTTAATTATTTGTTTATTATTTATTTATAAAAGTTTTAATTGTTTGAAATAAGGTCTTAATTAAATGCATCTAAATGAAAACATTTAATTTCCAAAAAAGCGAAAACATGTTTTTGGGTCAAACAAAACCTTTTTGAGAAAGACACTAAATTTATCAATCGATTTCACTAAAACATAGTATGCCCTACCTAAAACATTATAATTTACAAAATTAAGTTTAAATATTTTTCTACAGGTCTTTGCCTGACGAAAACAATCTTTTGTCGACGTTTCTCTTTTATTAAGTGTTGATTAAAATTATTTGGATAGAGATTTGTATAAATAATCTATGTTTTCATAATAATTATATTTTACAATGAAATATAAACTTTCTTCATATTTGGGTGCAAAACTAACATTGAATGGAGGCACAGTTAATATAATATAAATGAGACAAATCTTACTACACAGGCTTCAGGCTAAAGATCTTGTTTGTTATTTGATACTTGACCAGTTCTTCAAGTTGTTTGTTATTATTATTTTATAATTGACCATAACTTTAGTAAAAACCAATGTATTTTTATGTTTTACGCCTTTTATGTATGTATTTAAAGCCTTACATATGTTTATATATCGCTATAAAGGATGACATATATTTAATATATTTCCCAACTAAAACAATAAACCTTAGTAGACCCAGCCTTAGTAGGTTTGTCGTCTCTCATTGTGTTTGTCTGTTAGAGTAAATAAACTCTGGCTAAAAGCTAAATTTATCACAAAATATTTGGAGTAGTATAAAGCATGCTAACCAGCAAATACGAGTGTTTCTAAACTTAGAACTCTAAAAAATGTTACAATATATTTTAGGAGAGACAAAGTTTTTCTCCAAAAAATGTGTACTTTATGATTAATTAATTAAGGGTTAAATAATTAAATAAGAGTTGCATTGCTGAAATAAAAATGTATTGTTTTAACTACTTTTATATCTTTTAATATTCTCAACAATTTTCTGAAATCCAAATGCCCCACCTATTTCTAAAAAGAAATACTACTGAAATTTGGTCAAATCCCAAACTCAAAAAAGTAGGCCTACTCACTCCTTTACAGCACAACTATATCGATTCTGAAGTGTTGAGGAAAACGATTTAAACATAATATACTATGTACTATAAGTTATCAGTTACAGAATACAGATATATCGGTGTACAGGGAAGCTTCGCCTTCTTTTGGTCTGGTCCTTACCACCAGTGTATAAGTTATTTTAGGCATTGTAATTGTTTAGTTGTTAAATAATTAATTAATTCATATACTTTTGAAAAAAAAATACGAGGAAGAACATAATAGGGAACTAATTAGGTAAATATGTACTTAGTCTTAGTTTAGTCGCTTCTTAAATGACACAACAAGTGAGACCATGGACAGCAAATCTCAAATAAAATTGTAAAATGTTCATAAACATCGTGTATTATCTGTTTTCTTATAATGGTAAGATCATGATGTTATACATTGAAATAGGGATACATTTTCCAAAACTAAATTCACTAAATTTATTTTCCAACAACGTTTGAGCATCGGCAAATAATTTTGTAAATATAAACTCAAACAGTAAATCAGAGCTAAAAAGGCTACATAACTTATATAACAGCAACAAAAAACTCTATTTACGGTTAACCAGTAAACAAGTTTTGTATTAATAACATATTTATTAAATTATGACTATGAGATATTTTCTCCCTGCAAAGTCTCGGAACGAATTACAGTTTTAGTCACGTTTGTTCCTATTATTTATTTAACTCGGTCACACAGAAACACCATATTCAAGTCACGTTTTGCAGAGAGGTTAATAAAATGAGCTATTTCTCGCTTAGAGTAAGGCTTGACTTTGTTTGTTGAGACAGAACAAAGCAGATAGATTTAACTGAACCTTTACCTATATATACAAAAAAGTACAACAATATAGTGCATATCGGCACTTCAAATTTTATTACAGATAATTTTAAGTTGATTTTAGACATAAGATGGATCAATTATTATTATCTTATGTTGTAAAGAAATTTCTTGTGGTAGAATATTAGAATTGGTAAACTGGAGGAAAAGTGATTTACAATTTACAAAATTTACAATATTTTAAATTTTAGAGAGAAAACCAGATTAATTGTACAACATAAAAATAAGAAACATTTTTTAAAAAAATTTCATTACAAGTAATACTTCTTGATCACAATAAATTAATGTATAATTACTTGTATTTTACGTTCCTTTTGTTATCTCTGGCCAGAGATCACAAAAGCAAGGAAAATAAAAGTAATTATATATTAATGTTTTAAAGCTTAAGGCTACAATCTTTAAAGGCACCAGGTAGGTAAGTTGTATCTTCAAATAGTTATTGTTAACATACTTTTAAAATTATGTAACTCTCATCCTTTGTTTAAATTTTAAAATTATAAAAATTATGGCTTTGGGACACCGGGATTTAAACATAAATATTTTCTTCGCATTCTTTATATGCGAAATAGTCTTGGGGTTTACTTCTATTATTTGTTTATTTATAATTGTGTTTTACATTAAACATTTTAGACTTGCAGTGTTTATTTGTAAAAGTGAATAGTATTAATATAATTTAGAATACATTATAATTAAATACAATTCTATCGTGTTTTCTATTAAAGAAAAACGGTTAAAAATGAAATTCCAAATAGTTTCAGTCTCAAATTAAAAATTATACCAGTTAATTTTAAAAACCTAATATATTCATGTTCCCAATTCCATTACAATTGGAAGTTACATTATTTAAATTCTCCAAATATAACCATATTATAAACAAAAAGAACTTTACTAACCAAGGCAGTATTGGGAAAATACGAGTTTAAAAGGTATTATGAGGTAAAAGACGGGAGCTTACTGTTCAATTTCGACAAAATATAAATATAATAGAGAATAATATATTATTTAGCATTGTATCTAAATATAGCCATTATACATTTAAAGACTTTTAGCGACATATCCTTTAAATAATTATTAAATATTATGTTATTTCTGAAAGCATAATACATTTTTGTTTTAAATAACCAAGGATTTATAAGTTAAAATTTTCAAATATAAGTTAAAAATATTTAACACTAATCCAAAATAATAATATTTTGTAATCGTGCGGGAGGAGTATCCTTTCAAATCAATTTATTTAGGGATAAGAATATTCCTTTTCAGTTTTTTTGTCATAATAAATGGTAACTGAGAAATTCCAGAAAATGACGCTAAAATCCCCAAATATATTCTCTATGTATGATCCATTATTGATATTCTGGTAGTTGGTAAGTCATTTAGAATAATAAAATATAATTAAACATTAATAAAAGTCATTCAAAATTTCAGTTCAGTCTTTCGGTGAAAGTTATCAATTTTCATATAGCTGATGTAAAGCACTTATTATTTTGTAAGATTTAAGTTTTATAGATTTATTACAACTATTGAACGAATTTACGTTGCTTTAGGTTGTTATATTAAAAATACAAAAAAAAAAAAAATAAATAAACACTAATATTTTTTTGTGATATTAGAACTACAATTTAACATTAATTTTAAAAAGGTAGAACATAAACTATTTTAAATTTTTTTAACTAGAACTAAAATTTGTTCCAAGAAAATTTACTAGTATTTTAATTTTTATTTTATTGTTTATAGGTAAGTTTACAAAATAACTCTAATATCAAGAGGCAGTAAACACAAAACATGATCTGGTAAGTAATACGTAGTTATTGATAGTCATAGTGAGCCAAAAACAAACTATGTCTGATTTTGGACATACATTATTTTGTAAAGTCTTCATATTAACCTTATCATAACGACGTTCCAACGGACTCAAAAATAAGTGTAAAATGCAACAGATGTGTCGTGTACTGTATTTGGAATTTCTCTCAACAGCGAGGCAGCTTTATCACATTAAAAAATAAAAAAAAAAAAAAAAACGTGATGGTAAAATTCACCAATGTTTAAGTTTACATTTATGGGTTTTCACCAAAATGTGACTGTTAATGGTAATTAAATGAATAGTTACTTTAATAATATATAGTTGTAATTACAAACTAAAAAGATAAGATTATAACTCAACAGTAAAAGAAGAACATTGACTAAAAACATCCAACACTGAGAAAACTTTAAGAGACGTAAAGTATTTGATGAAGGCGTTGGAAAGTAGAGTTGTAAACCTATCCTTCCCCTCTCTTTTATCTCTTTTCAAATAGCGATACATTTTAGATCTTTATCATTCAGTTAATCTATATTTATTGTTTTTTACATTTTAAACATTTTAATAACAAATTCTTCTAAGGAAGTTTTATTTCTTTACGTATAATGTATAAACGAAATAAGTTTTCTTTAAATGAGTATAGCTTTCATAAGGATGTCTGTTTCATAAAGTTGGTACATTATATTTATATTTGAAAAAAAATTACAAATAACAATTAATTTTTAAGGATTTGAAATTTAAATATTTTTTCTAATTGCTCTGAATATATTTTTATTAAAGTTTTACTTTCACACAGTCTAAGTTTTCATCATTAACATACCTTGGGAAACAAACTGCATAATATACTAAAACGACGGAAGTATTACCACTGATACTTTGCAGAGTGTAGCCACGACAAAAGAAGCAAGTATTGAACAAGTTCGTCGGTAGATATTTTGTTCAAAGCAATAAGACGCGTGAGAGAAGCTTATTGTAATGATATCCGCAAAGGCCGATTAATTAAGAAATGAGACTGTGAGAGGTTATATAGATATATTGGTATTCAGTATACATGTGCAGCATTTTAAGCCTTCCTTTAGTAAAATATATTTTAGGAATTCCTAGATAGTTAATTCGAGAGCATTTTTCCTTTCTGTATCTTTTCTTTGTACATGGAAAATAACAAACTTAATGCTTAGGAGTCAATGATATTCATATAACCTTATTTTATGAATGTGTTTGTCGATTTATAAAATTAAACATTGTTTGTCATTTTCATAAGTACAATATTATAGCTAAACTACCTTAATATGTATGATATATCATATCAGACTATATCATGTCGTAGATTTTGTTTACTACGAACTTAATATCTACGTAAATACAAATTAAATGATGTTCGTTGGTAAGCGCACCGCTTGAGAAGGCTGGACCAATTTGGCTATTTGTTGTTTTAAAATGTTTGAACTAGTACAAATTAAGTTTTTATGGAAAAAAAACTTGAAAATTTCAAATTGGAGAAAACTGAACCTTTTTTTTCTATGAACTCACGAAAAAAGTGCTTAGCAACATGTTTGTTTACATTCATTATCATAGCAACTTTACATAGCATATTCATAATCAGTTTCAAAACCAACAACTTTTTAGGTGAGATTGACAAACTAAAAGTAAACACAAATAAAACTCAACTAAAAATGCTTACTATATTATAATTCAATTATAGTTGTTACGTAATATAAATAAAACAGCTGATTTGGATCAAAAACTGATCACTATTTTATTTTATTTCTAAATGAACCAAAACAGTTTGGCTCATTTAAAATCAGGTAATTAACCTTCACAACTATCAGTTTTTTTTATATTAGTTAAAAGCAAACTGTATCACAAGTAAAACATCTAGATACAATAATATTTTAACATATGGATACGTAGTTAATGTCAATATCCAACTTGGCCAATTTAGAATCAGGACATTATTCTTCACAACTATCAGTGTTTGAAGTGAAAAATTCTTTACGCACTTTTTTTTTAGATTAGGTAAAAGCAAACAAAAGGTTTACATTACAACTTAAATTTTGGAACAAAACCGCATGGATCCAAGTCGATCACATATGCCATACACATTACAAATTTCAAGCATTTCAAGCGGTGTACTGCCGATATAATTCATATCGCATGTAAAATTTTCAATCAACGTTCTTCTGATTGTACTCCTCCTCAAATTTAATATCCATTTCCACAATTAATTGTTAATAGGTACAATAATCACTCAGAAATAAGTTTGTTTCTCATATTTACCATTTTGCAACCGATTATCACAAATTCACAAAACGATCACAAAAAATTATATATTTAAATTTGGACAGGACACCTTCTATCGGGTCAGCTATTAATAAAATATTTCGCCAGTTTATTTAAATTTATATGATTTAGCAAATATTTTAGTTTGAAGACGTGAGCCAACTAAGTGCAAATACAGTAAATAAAGGCTTACAACGTAGTCTATTCATTTAGGCCTACATTTACACGAATAAAATGAATGCAGAAAATTTTCCCCCATTTAATTGTAAAATACTTGATGGTTTTTAAAATTTGATAATTGAAGTAAAGATTGTTCGGTAGCTTGATATAAACCGAATTGAAGTTGAAAACAATGTAAATAAAACATTCACTTTTCAAAAATATACATGGTGTTTAGAAAAAAGAAAGAAAGAAAAACAAGAAACAAAAAAAAGTTCACTGTCCATAGCTATATATATGGCCTATATACGAAGTGACGTTAAATTTATTAGTTTGATGTAAGTTAGTCTATTTCTATTTTCGCAAAAATATTCAAGGCATGTAATGTACTCTATATGTAAAAACGAATGTATGTTTCTTTGTCCTCTATAGACTCAAAAACTATTCCACCTATTTAACTAATAATTTCACAGTGTATCCATAGGTCTATCATTACCAGTAGTTTTTAGACGTTACAATTACTACAGTCTAAGGGATTGAAATTGTACCCCTATAAATTAAATTTAAACTAAACTAACTTCCTACAAGATTAAAAACGAAAATAATGGAATATTATTTTATCTAATATATAAAAAAAAACATATTAAATTTTATTAATTAAGTCAAAGGGATGAAATTGAATAACTAGCACCGAAAGTCAATAATAATTGATACATTTACTTTTTTTTAGTCTCAAAAATTTCTCAACTATTTAACTAAAAATTTCACAATTTACATATATTAGTACCAGTATTGTTTGGAGAATATGGTCACTACAATCAAAAATAATAAAATAGGGTAGCTACACCTATACAATAAATATAAATTGCACTAACTTCCTACAAACTATAAATTTAAATTTGTGTATTATTATTTTTAAGTGAAATAAAAACTATATGCATTCGAATATTTAAGTGAAAGTAATGAAATTGAATTACTACCATTAAAATGCATTATTAAATAATCTATACATTACTTTTCTATATTCTCAAAAACTACTCAACTAATTTCACTAAACATTTCACAATTTTTACATATTAGTACCAGGATTGTTTAGAGAATACGGTATTACAATCAAAGAGATTAAATATTGCAGCTACCATTATACAATAAAAATACATTATTGCACTAACTTGCTACAATCTATAAATCTAAAGTTTTGCAGTATTATTCTTAAGTGACATAATACCATTGTCAACTCTATTAAGTCAATGTAACGAAATGTAACAACTACACTTAAACTTAAATTAAACACTAGCGAAGCATTGTCGGGTTCACTAGTATTTAATAATTTTGAAAAATACGTTAAATCGAACATACTACACTTTTGCATGTTCAAGTAATGGTGTTTTAAGTTCATCACTTAAACTTTACGTCAAAAATGTCATTACCTAAATGGTTTATGAAGAAGGGAAAACAATACATTAAAGCTACAAAAATTGTTACTCAACACTAAAAAAAAACATCAACCAAAAACATCAATAACTCAAGAAAATAGAGAAAAACGTAACATACTACCTCTATTATTTAAAAACCGAAAATAGGTAAATTAAAGATCCTCAGAAAACCTATATACAAAATTCAAAAAAATATAATGACTCAAATGGCTTGTGGCACATAAAATTGAAGCCTTTTGAAAACCATGAATTTATATGGTAAGAAAATAAAAATCGGCTGTCGCATTAATTCGATAAGCTCATACATGTTATTTTGTAAGTTATTTGTATAGCTGTATAATAATATATTATTTAAAAGATGGAAAGAGATATGCAAAATCTGACCTAGGTACAGTAATTGATGTCAGGGAGAGAGTAGACCAATTTACAAAATCCCAGAAGTCCCTTCCCTCAATTTGTATTTATTAGAAAATCGTGTGTTATAAAGGATTTTAATTTAATTAGCCACAAGTCATAAAATTTGATCATTACAAATATAGGAGCTTGGTTGGGAGTTTGAAAATAGGTTTCCTAAGCTTCTTATTAAAGACGAATAACTGTCCCGAGAATATCTCTTCCGTTTTTGAAAAAATACAAAATTTTGAATGCATTACAAACTGATATTTTTTAGCATAACGAATGAGATTGTAAGCAGTTTTTTTAATTTTATTATAACAATTTAGATTTTTTACATGATGTATCACAAGCCATTTGAGTCCGTTACAAATTGTTTAGATGGGGTTGTTATGAGTTAAACGGAGTTGTGGATTTTTTAAATAGGTTTTCTAAGATTCTCCTCCAAAGATGAATAACTGTCGTGAAATCAAATTTTGCTTATGTATTTTCTTTCCGTCTATTAAATAATATAAAGTTTAAAAAATGACTTACAAAATAAAAAGTTTAAGAGTTGCGAACGAATTAAATCGTTAGTCGGTCATTATTTTTTTAAATCGTGGTTTTTAAAAGGCTTCAATCACAGCATACGATGTATCTATTAACATTTGTTTGAGATGGGGTGGTAGGAGGATTAATTACACATGAACACTTATGTGTATACTTATAAGGAGTGCATCAGTGGGTGATATTCCAGCCAACAGTGATATTTAATATGAAATGTATATTGCTTGATAGGCTTTCATGCCTAGTTGTAATTAAATAAATAGTAATACAAAACAAAAATAAATTATCTTATGGTACATCTGTAACTAGTTCCAGTTGAGTACTTTGCATTGTTTTGTATATTTTTTATTTTACATGTCTACTAAAACCTGAAATGGCGGACTTTTAACAAGGAATGTTTACCAATATAAAAAACTAATGTATATTACATACAAACCCTAGAACCCCAAACCCCAACATACCCCAAACATACAAACCCCGACTATAATATAAGGAGATTACTAAAATGGAATAGGTTTGGTTAAACCTATGAGTTATATATTGACATTAAACATTTGTGCATAGATTACAAGAAATAATAAGTTTTCAATACATTATGTTTTTATTTTTAATTTGTAATAAATTACCTGCTTACACGCGTCCTCAGCAAGGATTAAATTACAAGTGAAATGCAGTAGAACCGTACAAGTGAGATAACATCGACCAATATCTGGAGGATCAGGACAGCTCAGTTGGTTGAGTGTTACCACGGAAAGGTAAAGGTCCTGGGTTCAAATCCCGGTCTTAGTCCATGTTTTTCACTTGTAATTTAATTACATCAATTTACTTTTTATTTTTATTATTGTATAGAGTTTACAGTATGTACGTGCATTGTATACTTTAAATTATATACTGAAATTTAAAAAACTATATGTGGTTCAATATTCCTTAAATATAAAAGAAATTTAACGTTAAAAGGTGTGTTAACTTAAAAAGAAAATAAATATTTCAAACTTTACGTGAGTCAAAGGGAAAGTGCTAAATATGACAGGTTGGATTCTTGAAGTAATGATGATGGATGAGAAGATGTGTTAGAGGTGTCTCGAGGGCACGACAAGGGAAAGTCGCACCTCACTTATCAAAGTTTATATTTATTTACCCGTGCGATTAAATGATATACCTTGCCATTTTATAGTTTACGATTTATAAATTGATATATAAGTATTTAACTGTTGTATAAAATTTAAAGCCATGAATAATTTAAACCATGTATTATTAAATTGTTAGATAGAAAACCACGTTAAAACGGAATGTTTTGTGATTTCCCACATAATTCGGGGATACTTAATCCATTTACCCAATTTTATCATGCATGTACACACAAAACCAAACACATGTTAGTCATTGTTAGTCACAACGTAATAAATCAATTAGACAATAATTACCTTTGAGACGTAGCGTTTGATTTATGACCTAATTAAAATAGCAATGCTCGCTAATTAATAGCGATCGCAGGAAATACTTTTATACTGACATTATGTCCTTCCACATTTTCCTGTTCAAATTTATAATCACAATAGTTCATGTTATATTAATCACAAGATTATGGATTATGGAAATTTGGAGTTCTAGTTAGTCTTTTAATTTATAACTAATTATATAATGTATTCTACTATATTATTTTTACCATGGTATTAGTAAGAGATACGGAATTTAACCAATCATAATATAATTCTGATTTAATTTTCATGACAGTTTTGGAAAAATCATACAAAAGTTAGTCTAATTTTGAAACACTAAAACACTAAGTATTAAACTATTTCAAACATTTGTTTTATACAAACTCTATCTCCTGATTCCAATCAGATGTCAGCCTCATATTCCATCCCAATTTACATCGTACCTTTTGGGAATATGTACATTTCATTCAAAACGAATGATATGTGGCAGAGGACTTTTAAGAAATTCCGTTCTGTTCAATTTCTCGTCAATTATAACTGATAAATTGTTGAAACGTTCCTTGTGCAAATAAAATAACAACGATAAAACAGATTAATAGTATCTAATCGTATAATAATAATAATCAAATGAAGTTTATAATTTGTAACTATTGAGTACCCATTCTGTAATAGGAGTATTGGTATACAGTGTAAAACAAAAAATATAGTGATGTTGTTTAATTGAACCTTTACTAATTTCTTGTATAGTTAATGAAACGGAAATTTTAAAATCGTAATCGTATATTTAAAATAAAAGAAGTTAAAATATTTCCTGGTCAGTAAGTTAAACATAAACTGTTTTACTTTGTTAAATAAAGGTTACTTAGTTATTAATTGTCCAATAGGGCGTATTACTTAATATAAAGGTGTTTACATTAAAAAAAATTTGAAATACACAGCTTAAATCATACGTAGAAATTTTAGTTTTAAGAAAAAATACACTATGTTTTATATCTTCAAGAGGCTGAGTATCTGAGACAGTAGGGTTTATAAATCGTTCTTTCTCCAAGAGCGCTGTTTGCTATACACCCTTCCACTCTCTCCCGACATGTTTTACATTATTTATAGACACGAGTCTCGGGTGTCATCAATCATTGCGTTGAATCAACTCCACTACTTTTTGTGCACGGAATTTGTACTAAACTGGAAATATATTTCTGTACGATATTACATGTTACGAAGAACTAACTCGTTGTAAAGTGCTTTATTATTTAAGAGGGCGTGTACATTGATCATTTATATTTAGAATTAATTGTAATCCCCATTATAGTAGTTTTGTGTTTAAACTTTAATTTATAATGATAACAACTTA
>JAGFPH010003402.1:56700-68151 GCA_018207615.1 Philaenus spumarius | reverse complement strand
ATCTATTATTGATAAATGCACTCATGAATTCATAAACCTCATGTATGCAATACAATATTTTTGTAAAATAGAACACTGTTTACATTGGGTTTAAAAATAATTAAACACATCCGTAATTACTATGTTCTGCTACTGTTAATTTTCTGTTAGGTTCTAAGGGGTTTTCAGAGGAAAAAACCATGCAATACAAATTTGTTATTACAAAAATAGTAACAAATATGTTATGATGGTATACTATTAATGCTTTTAAAATATGCTTAGAAAACTCCAATTAATACAAATTTATAATAAATAATTCAAATAGCCTAATAATACAACTTTATATATTATTAAAATTTATTGATGTATTTATTTTAATTTTCCATGGAAAAAACAAACAATAAACCGTTGAGAAATTTTAAACAAAACAAAAGTTAAACAAATCTTCGAGGAAATTAAAAGTAAACTTATGAATGTCAATTAAAGAAATATTACTTCTTCAATAGAGACTTTCAGCCTAGGGGTGTTGTTTACAGAGAGAAACGAAAAATGTTTGTGAAAAAATTGGTTTGTGTGTTTTCTTTCCATGCTTTACTCAGATTGTCTTTATACACGAGCGCTAGATAATTTATGTATCTTAAATTCCAAAGCAAGTTAAAAACAATTAAAAAAAGTCCATTTTAACAAGTCCGTTGTGTTTTTCGTGTAGGTATACTGGAGTCACATATAGTTCTATACAATTTTAAATTTGGTATTTGACTTATGTATCTTGTTTGAAATTAATAAAGTTAATTTCAAAGTTAATTTAAATAATTTTACTCCGTACTGTAGCAACACGAAATAATTTGACTGATGACGCAACAGTATTCAGGATTTGGTTGTCAATGATCCTACAAAGCAAGAGTATTTATTCCGAAGGCGCATTGTATGAAAACCCCTAGATGTTAATTGAATTCCCGTCTTTATACTCCTGAGGGTATTATGTAGGTATTTCTGGATTCCTAGTATTCCCGAGACAATAATACCGTTGGTTCTGAGGAATGAAATGTACCACAATTGTTATTCTTGTAAGATAAGTTCAACTGTTTATTATACTGTTATATGTTTACTTAATTATTCTCTTCCTTCCATTACGTAATAACCAATCACTTATACATCGACTAATTTAATAATATACACTGACCATAAAATAAACATAATCTCACATGGCCAGTTGATCAAGATGAAGGTTACAATCCTCAATACTTATTTGTAAATTGTAATTGCTTTATTATGTTTTATTTCAATCAATTTAGTAACAATTGTTTTTTGTGTACAATGTTTTTCCAAGTACTTTTCAAAACTTTTAAAACGCAAACAAATGTCCTTAAACCAGAAACTGACAATTACTTTCTCACAAATATAGTTAAATTATAAAACGGGTGTAATTAGGTTTGTATTGGATTCTGTGGCTGTTCAAGCTCAACCACTAGGGTTTATTGGGGTTTACTTATTAGTTAAATTACAAACATTGAAAGTTATAATGTGCATTTAAGTTAAAGCGATTTATCTATTAACATATCTTGCTTGCAGTTATTAAGTACCAAAACATTTGAGTCATTTTGTTACTGTTTTTTCACAATAAGTTTTTAGTCACGTTGCGTATCTCTAAGCTAAAAATCTAACTATTGCAATAGAATTTCTAACGACAGTGGTTTTAACAAATATAAATTTTGTTAGAGGTGCTTAATATTTATTCAAATCAAAATTCCTATTGTTGTATTGAATGCGCGTTCGAAAATTCAAAAATGTTGTTCTTTCAGATTTTTAAAATAAAGAGATGATGTATCACATTACATAAATATTTAGAATAAATACAAATCTAAGGTAAAAATAATAAACTTGTGGTAAAAATAATAATAGTAAAATTTACCGTATAGTTTGACCGAAAAAAACAAATATGGTTTTACTTCACATATTTGACAAAACAATTTGTATTGAAAATAGTAGTTTTACATTGGAACGATGTTTGTATTATATTACTAATACTAGTCCACTTCGGTCAAGATGGACGACTAAGATTGACAAAACTGTCAACATTCTAAAACTTAAATCAACTCTCTGTTTTAAGCGGATTTTCCTAATATTACGAAGACGATTTTAATTTAATAACGTAGTGAGATATGTATGGATAAAATTAAATAATTGTTTTTCATTACAAAATGAATGATCGATTTGAAGTAGGACACAATTATGTGAACTACAAGGAAACTGTGTTCCGTTCCCCATAGACAGTTTATAAATAGAAGAGAGAGCTCTACCATATTTAAGGAGCTCCGGAGTGCCCTATCCCAGCAACGTTAAAAATACAATATTTAAGGAACATTTTCTCAGAAACTACTGGATCAAAATAAGTAAAATTTTATCAGTGTATTAGTACTACTTAAATACAAAATTTAACATCAGGGTTTTGCAATACAAGCATTTGAATACATTTTGTCATTATTTGTATAAAATAATAGAATTTTTACCAGTTTTTACTGTATTTCTCAGTCATAACTTAGAAATGAGCACTTATATTACAAAATGCTCTCGTTAAAACCTGTAGTATACTCCATTAAACAAACCCTGAAAATGTCAGATCAATAATATGTTAGACAGATTTTGATAAAATGTTCCTTTTGTGAATAAAATGTATGATTTCCGGAAAACACGTTTATAGTTTTACTTACATAATTATTTAATACATACCAGCCCTATATGCAGGGTTGTCATCAGCTAAATATCATCAAAGACTGTATAATCAGGTTTGGCACTACAGAAAAAGCTAAATATCAATACCAAAATGAAAATTCCCACCATAGGCGGCAATTTTAATTATTTTCAAATTGGATAAATCATATCAAATTATTAAGAATATGATACAACATTTTTCTTATTCTCATGTGGCATACGAACTAAAAAACGTATTTTACCCACTTAGAGTTGAGATATAATAATAAATTTAGGCTTGTTTTAAAGCTAAATCAAAGGGCAATAATAAGCAATAAAAAACATACAAAAAAGAAAAAGAAAATTTTAGGTGCTCCGGAGCCCCTTAATTTAACCTATTACTTCCATAAGAATACCACTTTTTAGAAGAAATGATCTCGGCAGAAACAATGTAAGTAATGCAACACAATCAATGGAGTGAACAACTGACTAGGTTTTAATTTAAGAGTAAATATTTAACAAAGTAGGCGACTTGCCGAATTCCTAATGTGCAAACAGTGTACGGTGAACGTGATACAGTAATGAAGGACTTTATATATCGTGTTGTGTCGATAATACATCCCCTCTCTGTATTGGACAACTGTAGGTACATTTTAAAATTGCTCTCATATAATTAGAATCAATTGAAATCTTATATTTAGTAAACAAACATTTGTGTTTACACATTTTATCTTGCGACAATTCAATGAACACTATAATTTTAAAAATGTAATACAGAATATGGCAAACAAATGTATGGTACAAAGTAATATTGTGTTTTCAGTACAATCAGTCAAAATAGTATTTTTTCTCTCGTTTGGATTTGTAAATCATTTATATCAAAGCTGTGACGGTTTCATTCTTTATACGATGTTTCAATACAACCTTATCAACGTCTGACATTCACTTTGATATTTAGGGGTTTGTACAGACCAAATTTTATTATTTAATCTCATATTTACACATTATTTTTGATTAAGAGCTCTGGGTTGTTTATACTTCATTGCCAAGTTTGTATTTTTTTGCGGATTAAAGTTTTACATATTGTGGATCTGTAAGCAACTGCTTAAAACGATGCTATTGCATATGTTATGTATTTATGTTATTTATATACTCATAAACAATCCAGTTAGGCTACCACAAATAAATATGCATATACCATTATTTCTACTGTAGGCAGACGGGCTTACTCTGCTAGTTATATGTTTGAACAATGTATATTTTAGATTATAGACGATTGAAAACTTTTGAGAAGAAAGGCAGAATCATTTTTAACTAAACAAAATAAAATAAAATGGCAACAGTTACTCAGAAAATGAACAATTATTTAAGAAAAATGTTTCCTTGTTTATTGTTTTTATATTTACAATGGACATAACAGATATACTCCTGGAAGTTAAAATATATCAAATTGGAAATTTTAAGAAAATGTTTTTTAATTCATTATTTTTTTTAAAGATTTTAAATTTACTGATAAAGTTTTCAAATAAATGTTTGCATCTAAATAAAAAAACAAGATTTGTTATATGCATTTTTTATAACATAACAATTAATGCAATTTCTAGTAAAACAAAATTAATGTTGTATTTCAAATTGTAAGATTATTTAACTTTAATATGAAATTAACACCATCAGTTCATAATCAAAGAAATAATTCAAACCCCCGATTCAAAATATATTTATTTAATTTCGACTTTTATAGTTATTAATACAATAAAATAACTTTAATAAGTATTAATATGTAATATATAAAATACTACAATTTTAAATAAAACAGGGTTTTTAAATTGTTTAATTATCAATTTACTAAAAAAAAAAAAAAATAGAGATGTTGAAAGACTGGTCGACATATTTTGATGTTACATATTTTGAATGTAAATATAATTTACCTCTCATTTTACTCTTTCAGGTTACGTTAAAATATATTTAGTAAAAGATTAAATATAGTTAAAATAATAAGTTTATAATTATTTTCATTATCTACTAGGGGAAATCCCTGCGTGCTTCGCACGCCAACCTAGTTGAAACCTTCTATACACATAATCATATTATATGTTTTTTATAACAGAGGTGTAGGATTAATAATATCCCCAAAGCTAAGATGGTAAATAATGTTAAATGTTTAAATCAAATTATTTCTTATATATTTTTATAACTGCAGTTATAATAATGGTTTAAATGTCTACACTTTAAGTCCCTAACCTAAAAGCTAGAAATATAAAAATAATTGCTTCAAATTTTGAAATAAGCTGTTAATGGAAATATTGGAGCAAACAGCAGCTATATTATCTGTTATTTTACTCAACTGGTTGCTATGGTAATAAATGTAAATACATGTGTTGGTTTATTAGTCTGGGTACACATAATTTTCGGTTATATCGAATATAAAAATAATACTATCTATGAATTTAGGAGAGTAATAATAAAATTATATGTTAAATTTGTTTAACCTAACTGTCTTTAAAATAGACGTTCCCATGATATGTTTTAAAGGTTCTAATAATTAATTATTAATTCCTTAGATAGCACATAAAATAAATGCTCAATCCCTTTCTGTTCAGAGCATAAACTTGCTAGATCACTCAATAAAATTTAAACTAATATGTGTTGTTACTAGAACGAAAGGCGAAATTTGTGCCACATAATGTCTAAACCTAAATAATTAAGTTTAAATACTTTTGGTTAATTACTGATCACATTTACTTTAATAAATTCTAATATATTTCAAATGCATTCAGATTTTATAACGTTTTAAACAATTTTAATTTTTCGCTAAAATGTTTAAGGTATTAGATATTTTAGCAAATTTATTTGAAATTTTGATATTTTTAATTGTGTTTAAATGCATGTTTATCTTAATAAAAGTGCCTAATGAATTCGAATAAGATTGTAAAACATAGTATGTTTCTCTTAAAATATAACGAAACGAAGAAATTGCATATAGTTTATTTGATATTTAAAATCACTTTTATAAAAGTCATAACAAACTGCATAATGCAACCATTGTCACGTTTCCGATAAATTCAACGCAACATTGGCACTTAGCACGTAGTACCACGTGATGGCAAATGTTTACAAAGGCAGTCGGGAGAAAGTTTGTGCAAAGCAATAAGATACGTGACGGGAGCTTATCGCCTGATATCCAAGTATGAATAAAGAAACTACATTGTGTTTTCGGAGGAAATAAAACTTGAATTGGTTTTCAATATAAAGTAGAGTTTTAAACTTATAATCGAGTTTTGAATATCATTTATCGTTATTTAAAGTTATAAAAAAAAATTAGAATTGCTAAAAAACATTATCCACTTTCAAAATATCTAGGAAGTTCTCTTACTTAATTGGTATATCTACTTTTTCAGTTCTTTTAATAAATTTGACAAATAATAATTTATTAGTCATTTTACGTATAACCAACCAATACTCCACGTTGTTGGTCCAACAATTTTTGTCGTTGTTAAAAGAAAACGTTTGCATGCTTTAGGCCTACATCTACAAGAAGGTTAATTAAAGATAAATTGCACTCTTTATCAAAATGTTTCCATAAAACCCTACGTTCCCATACAATTTAAATTTGTTTGATGAAAACTTTCTTACCAGTTGCATTAACTATTCAAGATTTCTTTAGAAATTATCTTATATTAAGTTAGTAGCAATAAATTGTGTTTATATTTTTTAGTAAAATGGTAGTACAATATCTAGTTTACTCATTCACACTATACTGATTAATAGGTGCATTATTTTAATGAAGTAAATAATCATGCTTGGAGTCTTTATATATTTAATACATTATCGAAGGAAATAAAAATATACTGAACAAATTTTGTATACATTCTTACAGTTTTATCATTATTAAAGTATTAAGTATTAAAGTAACTGAAATCTACAACGAAAGGAATAAATTAAGGAATACATTCTCCACTTGTATTTGAATTTGTAGCTTTTCTTATGAGTAATTTTAAAATTGAAATTAATTGTTTATATAGTGTAACCTTTTCTTATTCTACAAAAATAAAAAGGTTTCATAAATGAGGCTTAAATTAATAAAATATAAAACGTATGTGATTTTTAATACAGGTTTGGTCACGTAAGCTCCTTTTATTTCTTTAACACGTTCACACTGTAGCACCGTATTGTAGTCACGTATTGAAGCGGGCAGTAAAATACAAGATTTTCCAATTGACGTATGACTTGCTTTGTCACAACAAATCAAACAAATAAAAACACGGTTATTTTTGCGACCTGGAGGCCACTCTTATCTTTAGTAAATAAGTACGTTATGGCAATATAACATGTGACAGGATATGTTTAGTTAAATACATGTTACTGAAATATAACTAAATATTTTCTTTGTAACTTTATTTAGGATTCAACAAAATAGAAATATTAAAATGGATGGTAACTAATTAATTATGATTATTAAACCCTAATTTAGTTAATGTTTTAGCTATTGTAGCACAAAAAAGTATATTATATATTATATTGTATCAAATTTTATATACGTTTACTTTATTCAAGAAATAAATACAAGTTTAAAGATTATAGTATAAAGGAGTTATAGTTTAGTTACTGTAGCCCGTGCATCACTGAGGATGGCGACATTGTCGTTGAAACGCGTTTGAGGTTAGTAAACGTATTTATTGTGAGATTTTGTGTTCAGGTTTTATTTTATTAAAGATAAAAGTTAAGTTGTACCTTTTCTATACTGAAAAACCCGTTCTTCATGATTTGAACAAATTGTATTTAAAAAATTGATGTATCACTTAACAAGAAATTGCAACAAATTAACCTATACATTTGGGTTAATTGACAGCTCAACGAAAAATGGTTGTCACATTACAAACTCATGTTTCTTGAAGTAGGGTGAGAATAATAATCTAGTTTTGGTACCACATAACAAAGAAAATCGGTATTTTCTATATATCATAATCGTATAACTTATAGTGGTTTGATAGAAATTAAATCGATTTGTGATACCTTCTTTCATGTCCCAGAGCATTTCCGGAGTTCAGTCGTAATGTCAGCAATGATACTTTTTATGAGATGGACTCTAAGCCGTTGAATTCCAAACTATTAAAAATGTTCGAGAGAAGTAGAGACATTTTGTTTTTTTACGTTGCCACGATATAGCCTACATCAGTTACCTTCAACACTGAATAATTCTTAAGTTTTTTTTATAAAGATATTTTATGGGAATAATAATATATGACTTAACTATTGTTTATATTGTGTAATTTACTTACTATTTCTCGAAATGAGCTGCAGAAGTGGATGGCTTTATATCTATTGCATTGCGACAGCAAAACAGTACAAATTTCAGAACATAAAAAAGCTGACATTATTATTAAAATACCTTTAGATAAAGTTTTGTATTACTTTGTAAGCAGTTAATCAACAAATAAGATAGACAAATTAAAAAAGTCAATTTTTTAAGAGATAAAACTTCTTAATACAAAGTTTTAGAAAACACAAATCATTTGGCTCCATACATATAAAATAGCTAGTAGGCTGTATTACTAAATCATAATGTTTACGAATGTTATTTCTTTCTCAATTAAATTTCATTTAGAATTCAAAATCAACGATGTACAATTTATTTGTATCCATGAGAGAATAATTTTCAAAAAAGTTCAGTTTAGATTTATTTTAATCGATATTTAACATAACATTTTCAAATTTTCACAATTTCTTTTAGTAATTTAATTGGTCATTTTTAAGGAAGACATTTCATAGGAAGCAATGTTATGATTTCTGTAGAAAAATATAATTCGGAATGTTATAACCTTTTAAATAGCAAAATAATCTTCAGTTTATTGTTTAGTAATAATTGTTTTCCTGAGTTTAAACAAAAAGTATAAATTGATCTGACAGTTGTCTACCTGCTGGTTTAGTATTACAGTTATTTATTGCTTTAATATTTGAATTTATATAAATGATCTATTACATTTATTTTCTCAAATTTATTAGGCGGACTTTAATTGAAACGGTTACTTTGAGAATTAGTAATTGGTATTTGATAATTAACGTTAAATTTTCAGTGCCCGACGTTTATAATAACGATTAAATACTATTGTACTAGTAAGATTTTGAATCTTGATATCTTTTAAACGCATTTCAATGTCAATAATCGGTAGTAAACAATTGAGTCTTAAGTAAATACTTGGATTTAAAGTAAACATTTATAAATTGCTAAGATTGAGAGGAATAAATCAGGGGTAAATAATTATTATTTATAAAGTAAAGCTTCGTTTACTTGCAAGTTTGGTCAGTCCTATACTTTGTCAAAGTGAATAAAAACATGTAAACACGTTCAACCTTTTGCTCTTGAGTAAAGAATAAAGCATTTCTTCTGATCAGAAACCTCGCGCGCTAAAAGTCTACTCTATGGGTACACTCATGAGAAATTACTTACGGCAAACACAATTAGATTATTTACGCTACTGTTGCCTTGACTTATATTTGTGTATGTATTATTACGACTGCATAAAAACTACTTCTTTATCCAGAAATAACCAGGTAAATTTTATAATGATTGATGAATTACGATAAACAAAAAATATGTAGAGGAAAGTACATTATTTTATAGAACACTTCTAAAATCATAGTTTCAAACGTCTGCAATTATTGCTACTAAAGAAATAAGTTTTTAAAATTTAACGATATGGGTTAAAAAAATTCAGGGACAACAATAAAAGGTGAGCAAATGTTTTATTGGATAGCGTAAAATCATAAATACAAAATAAAAATAAAAAACACGCCAGACAACATGAACCTATCATCCTATTAAATTTTTAGCGCAATAGAACGATATTTTAAGCTATTAAAGCCAAATGAAAATCATGTTTATTTTAAGGTTTCCGGGAACCTGAATGTGAGAATTTCCGTGTAACTTTTTTAAAAAAGCTAAGGGTGTCACAAGAAACTGACAACCATGACACGAAAAGTCAAATAAGTTTACAAAAGTTAGAAATAGAGACAGAAATGCCTGCAGACTTTTCTACGAGGAAAATTTAAAACCTGACTTTGTTAGAGCTAAAGTTAGTACAAATTCATATTTGTCATTATTATTTTATTTTTGTTTATATTGTTTCTTGATGTGACCACATCTTTTTTTCTTAAAATTTTAATTGACAACTGTGAAGATGATTTATATTAAGACAACATCTCTAATGACACACAAGGAACTTAGACTGATTTTTTACATAAAGGTATGTTGACCAACAAAGCAAATAAAAAAGGATTTTTTGCAAGACAAATTTTGTTATTCTTCAAATTATTTCACTTTACGTTTATTTCGTAGAGTTTGTAAGATTTATACGCATTATTTGCTTTACTTGTAAATCAAAAACATAAAACTGACTGAAATGCAAAAACATTTAACTGATGCAACTTTTTTTAATAGGTATTATTCCAGGCTTCCTCCTAACCCACAGCATGTAAAAATGGCTAAATCGTATGACATATTGGATTCTCGGTAATAATGATAAATGAGGAGAGAAACGTTGAGGGAATGTTCTACATCACTCACCCACGTCGAAGTCTTCTCCTTTTGTTGATATATCTACATGTGTGAAAGGGGCATGTCAACTAATGATAAAAGGCATGATTCTTCGAATTAACATTTTTTTTATTAATGATGCTAATTATATTGCTAAAAGACCAGCAGATAAAACTAAAACTTTATTGAAGTATCGGTCCTCATAATATATTGTAGAAGAATATTGTCATTATAAAAATATGATTTTTGCGAAGCATTGTTACAGCTATATGCTTCAAAATAGCCTACAATAAGAAAATGCCTACAAAGTTTATAAAATCATTTATACATTTTTAACTATCGTATAATGTCTTTTAAGATTTAAAAACAAAAATAATTAGATGTAAGAAACTCACGACTTGAAGAAAATAATTACGCTTAAGGTAATGCAAAACTTTACAGGAGATTATAGTGACCTCTGATTTTTTAAGTAATAAAAAGAAAGATTCCTTCCCTATTGAAATGAATTGAGTCATATTAAAAGTGTGGGGGAACACTGTATTACAAATAAAGTTTGCATTGTCCATTCTTTCCTTCCTTTCACTCCCTTGGATCTTTTATTTTTTTTTTATAAAAAATTATTAATTTAGTTTCACAATGTTTTGTTTTAAAAATGGTTTTACTTATATTGTTTTATTCATATTCTAGAAGAATTCTTTTAATGTTTTTATTAAGTAATAAGAATAATTTAACTTAAAACAAATATTAGTTTTAAAAGAAATCTGCCTTATTATGAATTCAAAAATTTTAAGTCGGGTGACGGAAAAGAATTTTAGGCAAGTCGAACTATAATATTTCCGGCATATTTAGTATTTGATTTATAGAATTAATTAAGTAATCGTTTCAAAACAAGCAAAGCTAATTTACAAATTGTGTGTTTTAGCAGAACATTTGTATACACCTAAGAACGAGTACTATTCAAACGAGTGTACCATATTTCTGTAGAAATTTATATAATTAAATCCTGATATAACATGACGTTTACAAGGCCCACAATTCTCTTTAAACCTTCCATCGGGCGCGTCTGGAAGTTGCCTCCATGTTTCATAATGAAGCAATAAATTAACTTTTATGTATGTTTTATTATTAAAAACTATGAATATTTGATTACAGACTTCAAAATATATGTCTTAACTGCAAGAATACAAATTGCAACATGTTTAAAAATATTAAATAAAGTTATAATACAAATTAATATGATATTAAAT
>JAGFPH010003402.1:29295-47918 GCA_018207615.1 Philaenus spumarius | reverse complement strand
ATATATATATATATATATATATATATATATATATATATATATATATAAATAAATATTTTTTCAAAGGAAATTACATTTACGAATATCTGGAGTTTATTGGTCAGAAAATTAGTACGGAAAGCTAACAGCCATGGGTTCAAATCCCAGTTTTGGTATATATTTTCTCATTTGTAATTTAGATAATTTTAAATGGTACAGCATAAAATTATAACAACTTAAAAAAAAGACATTTTCGTTTAGATATTAGATGATTTATTGATTTTCAATGATTTTCTTAATACATAAAATATAAAGTTTCAAAAAAATGCCAGCAAATAAATCTATTATTGATAAATGCACTCATGAATTCATAAACCTCATGTATGAAATATCATATTTTTGTAAAATAGAACACTGTTTACATTGGGTTTAAAACTAATTAAACACATCTGTAAATACTATGTTCTGTTACTGTTAATTTTCTGTTAGGTTCTAAGGGGTTTTCAGAGGAAAAAACCATGCAATACAAATTTGTTATTACAAAAATAGTAACAAATATGTTATGATGGTATACTATTAATGCTTTTAAAATATGCTTAGAAAACTCCAATTAATACAAATTTATAATAAATAATTCAAATAGCCTAAATAAAACAATACAACTTGATGTTATTATTTAAATTTATTGATGTATTTATTTTTATTTTCCATGAAAAAAACAAACAATAAACCGTTGTGAAATTTTAAACAAAACAAAAGCTAAACAAATCTTCGATTGAGGAAATTAAAAGTAAACTTATGAATGTCAATTAAAGAAATATTATTTCTTCAATAGAGACTTTCAGCCTAGGGGTGTTGTTTAGAGAGATAAACGAAAAATGTTTGTGAAAAAATTGGTTTGTGTGTTTTCTTTCCATGTTTTATTCAGATTGTCTTTATACACGAGCGATAAATAATTTATGTATCTTAAATTCCAAAGCAAGTTAAAAACAATTAAAAAAAGTCCATTTTAACAAGTCCGTTGTGTTTTTCGTGTAGGTATACTGGAGTCACATATAGTTCTATACAATTTTAAATTTGGTATTTGACTTATGTATCTTGTTTGAAATTAATAAAGTTAATTTAAATAATTTTACTCAGTACTGTAGCAACACGAAATAATTTGACTGTTGACGCAACAGTATTCAGGATTCGGTTGTCAATGATCCTACAAAGCAAGAGTATTTATTCCGAAGGCGCATTGTATGAAAACCCCTAGATGTTAATTGAATTCCCGTCTTTATACTCCTGAGGGTATTATATAGGTATTTCTGGATTCCTAGTATTCCCGAGACAATAATAGCGTTGGTTCTGAGGAATGAAATGTACCACAATTGTTATTCTTGTAAGATGATTTGAACTGTTTATTATACTGTTATATGTTTACTTAATTATTCTCTTCCTCCCATTACGTAATAACTAATCAATTATACATCGACTAACTTAATACTATACTCAACTATAAAATAAACATAAACTCACATGACCAGTTGATCAAGATTAAGATTACCATCTTTAATACTTATTTGTAAATTGTAATTGCTTTAATGTTTTATTTTAATAATTTTTACTAATAATTATTTTTTACAAAGTATTTCTAAGTACTTCTCAAAACTTTTAAACAGCAAACAAATATCCTTAAATGATATTTTTTTATTTTCCTTATTTACCATTTACAAACATACGGAATTATGATTTTCAATTTTATGTAATATTATACTCCTATGTATGGTAAAAAAATACGAATGGGAAATTGTTTTAGTTTGATTAAAAACTTAAGGTTGTGACAGAGGTAATATTTAACGTTGAGTTGTGCCCAGCAATAACTCCAATCTGACCACAGCCATAATCCCGTTAGACGACCACAACGGTACCTAATTGTGTTTTATTATCATCACCAACTAGCATCAAAATGGTGTATTTAAGTAAACAATTACTGATTCTTGGAATATAATAATCTAAAGCCTTATCAAGTTCGCTTGAACGCACCTTATGAATATGCTGATACACTAAATACTGCAGAGGTCAACGGGTGTAATTAGGTTTGTATTGGATTCTGTGGTTGTTCAAGCTCAACCACTAGGGTTTATTGGGGTTTACTTATTAGTTAAATTACAAACATTGAAAGTTATAATTTGCATTTAAGTTAAATCGATTTATCTATTAACATATCTTGCTTCCAGTTATTAAGTACCAAAACATTTTAGTCATTTCGTTACTGTTTTTTCACAATACCTTTAAGTTACGTTGCGTATCTCTAAGCTGAAAATCTAACTATTGCAATAGAATTTCTAACGACAGTGGTTTCAACAAATATAAATTTTGTTAGCTGTGCTTAATATTTATTCAAATCAAAATTCCTGATTGTTGTATTGAATGCGCATTCGAAAATTAAAAAAATATTGTTCTTTCAGATTTTTCAAATAAAGAGATGATGTATCACATTACATAAATATTTAGAATAAATACAAATCTAAGGTAAAAATAATAAACTTGTGGTAAAAATAATAATAGTAAAATTTACCGTATAGTTTGACAGAAAAAACAAATATGGTTTTACTTCACATATTTAACAAAACAATTTGTATTGAAAATAGCAGTTTTACATTTTAACGATGTTTGTATTATATTACTAATGCTAGTCCACTTCGGTCAAGATAGACGAGTAAGATTGACAAAACTGTCAACATTCTACCACTTAAATCAACTCTCTGTTTTAAGCTGATTCTCCTAATATTACAATGACGATTTTAATTTAATAACGTAGTGAGATATGTATGGAGAAAATTGAATAATTGTTTTTCATTACAAAATGAATGATCGATTTGAATAGGACACAATTATGTGAACTACAAGGAACCTGTGTTCCGTTCCCCATAGACAGTTTATAAATAGAAGAGAGAGCTCTATCATATTTAAGGAGCTCCGGAGCGCCCTATTCCGGCAATGTTAAAAATACAATATTTAAGGAACATTTTCTCAGAAACTACTAGATCAAAATAAGTAAAATTTTATCAGTGTGTTAGTACTACTTAAATACAAAATTTAACGTCAGGGTTTTGCAATACAAGCATTTGAATACATTTTGTCATTATTTTTATAAAATAATAGAATTTTTACCAGTTTTTACTGTATTTCTCAGTCATAACTTAGAAATGAGCACTTATATTACAAAATTCACTCGTTAAAACCTGTAGTATACTCCATTAAACAACCCCTGAAAATGTCAGATCAATAATATGTTAGACAGATTTTGATAAAATGTTCCTTTTGTGAATAAAATGTATGATTTCCGGAAAACCTGTTTATAGTTTTACTTACATAATTATTTAATACATACCAGCCCCATATGCAGGGTTATCATCAGTTAAATATCATCAAAGACTGTATAATCAGGTTTGGCACTACAGAAAAAGCTAAATATCCCTACCAAAATGAAAATTCCCACCATAGGCGGCAATTTTAATTATTTTCAAATTGGATAAATCATATTAATTTATTAAGAATATGATACAATATTTTTCTTATTCTCATGTGGCATACGAACTAAAAAACGTATTTTACCCACCTTAGAGTTGAGATATAATAATAAATTTATGCTTGTTTTAAAGCTAAATCCAAGGGCAATAATAAGCAATAAAAAACATATAAAAAAAGAAAAAAAGTTAATTTTAGGTGCTCCGGAGCCTCTTAATTTAACTTATTACTTCCATAAGAATACTACTTTTTAGAAGAAATGATCTCGGCAGAAACAATGTAAATAATGCAACACAATCAATGGAGTGAACAACTGACTATGTTTTAATTTAAGAGTAAATATTTAACCCATTAGGCGACTTGCCGAATTCCTAATGTGCAAACAGTGTACGGTGAACGTGATAAAGTAATGAAGGACTTTATAAAATTTGTTGTGTCGATAATACATTCAATCTCTGTATTGGACAACTGTAGGTACATTTTAAAACTACTCTCATATAATTAATTAGAATCAATTGAAATGTTATATTTAGTAAATAAACATTTGTGTTTACACATTTTATCTCACGACAATTCAATGAACACTATAATTTAAAAAATGTAATACAGAATATGGCAAACAAATGTATAATACAAAGTAATATTGTGTTTTCAGTATGAGTCAAAATAGTTTTTTTTTATCGTTTTGATTTGTAAATCATTTATATCAGAGCTGTAATATGACGGTTTCATTATTTATACGATGTTTCAATGTAACCTTACCAACGTTTAACATTCACTTTTATATTTTTAAATTTGTTTATTTCATCTCATATTTACACATTATTTTGATTAAGAGCTCGGGGTTGTTTATACTTCATTACCAAGCTTGATTTTTTAATACATATTACCAAAATAACTTTAATACATATTAATATGTAATATATAAAAAATAATACAATTTTAAATAAAACAGGTTTTTTAAAAATATATATCGTCTAATTGTATTTTCCTAAATTATAAACTTATGATTTATAGGTTAATAGTATGTTCATATAACGTAACTTATATCATTGTTATGTTTAGTCTAAGCTTATAATAATTTTTCTAAAAAAAAATTGAGTTGTGGAGAGACTGGTCGGCATATTTTGAATATAAATATAAGTTATCTCTCATTTTACTATTTCAGGTTACATTAACATATATTTAGTAAAATATTAAAGTTTAAATAATAAGTTTATAATTATCTTTATCCTCTACTAGGGGAAACCCTTGCGTCCTCCGCACGCCAACCCACTTGGAACCTTCTATACACATAATCATGTTCCAATCAATGTTATAATCAATGTTTTTTTTTTATAACAAAGGTGTAGGATTAATAATAACCCCAAAGCTAAGATGATAAATAATGTTAAATGTTCAAATAAGATTATTTCTTATATTTTTTAACAGCAGTTATAATAAGTTATACAAACAACCAAACAAACAAACAAAAAAACAAACTTTACCTCTTTATTATATTAGTATAGATAAGAAATTTTAAGATAATTTAATAATTATTATTTTAAAGATTTTAAATTTTACTGATAAAGTTTTAACAAAGCATGTTGTTTTAAAATAAATGTTTGAGGCTAAATAAAAAAACAAGGCTTGTTATATGCATTTTTAAAACATAACAATTAATGCAATTTCTAGTAAAACAAAATTAATGTTGTATTTCAAGTTCTAAGATTATTTAACTTTAATATGATATTAACACCATCATTTCATAATCAAAGAAATAATTCAAATTCTTGATGCAAAATATATTTATTAAATTTTATCCTTTATAAATAATTAATACAATAAAATAACTTTAATAAATATTAATATGTAATATATAAAAAATAATACAAGTTTAAATAAAAAATAGTTTTTTAATTTTATATTGTCTAATTGTATTTAAATAATTTATAAATTCACCTTTTATAGGTTATTAGTATTTTCATACAACGTAACTTATAATATTGTTATGTTTATACAAAAGCTTATAATCACTTTTCTAAAAAAAAAATAGACATGTGGAGAGATTCGTCGAATTAGGTGTTACATATTTTGAATGTAAATATGATTTATCTCTCATTTTACTCTTTCAGGTTTCGTTAACATATATTTAGTAAAAGATTAAATATAGTTAAAATAATAAGTTTATTATTTATCCTTTATCCTCTACTAGGGGAAACCCCGAAAACCCCATTGGTACCTTATATACACATAATCATGTTATGTTTTCTTTATAACAAAGGTGTAGGATTAATAATAACCCCAAAGCTAAGATGGTAAATAATGTTAAAAGTTCAAATCAAATTATTTCGTAAATTTTATAACAGCAGTTATAATAATGGTTAAGAACCAGCAAGGCTCAGGTCAACACTTTAAAACCCTAACGTAAAAGCTAGAAATACAAAAATAAGTGCTTCAAATTTGTAAATCAGCTGTTAATGGAAATATTAAAGCAAACAGCTAAATTATGTTATTTTATTCAATTGGTTGCTATGTTAATAAATGTAAATACATGTGTTGGTTTATTGGTCTGGGTACACATAATTTTCGGTTATATCGAATATCAAAATCCTACTATCTATGAATTTAGGAGAGTAATAATAAAATTATATGTTAAATTTGTTTAACCTAACTGTCTTTAAAATAGACGTTCCCATGATATGTTTTAATGGTTCTAATAATTAATTATTAATTCGTTAGATAGCACATAAAATAAATGCTCAATCCCTTTCTGTTCAGAGCATAAACTTGCTAGATCACTCAATAAAATTTAAACTAATATGTGTTGTTACTAGAACGAAAGGCGAAATTTGTGCCACATAATGTCTAAACCTAAATAATGAAGTTTAAATACTTTTGGTTAGTTACTGATCACATTTACTTTAATAAATTCTAATATATTTCAAATGCATTCAGATTTTATAACGTTTTAAACAATTTTAATTTTTCGCTAAAATGTTTAAGGTATTAGATATTTTAGCAAATTTATTTGAAATTTTGATATTTTTAATTGTGTTTAAATGCATGTTTATCTTAATAAAAGTGCCTAATGAATTCGAATAAGATTGTAAAACATAGTATGTTTCTCTTAAAATATAACGAAACGAATAATTCTTTGAACTTCCTAGATTTAAGTATTACTGTTACAGATGGACACTTCAATTTTGAAATTTTTCGGAAACCTACTTATACAGACTGTGTTATACCTACTGATTCTTGTCACCCAGTTTCCCACAAACTAGCAGCATTTAGATCCATGATTTGTAGATTAATCCGCCTACCTCTTAATCCTAAATCTTTCAAGAAAGAACTTGACATAATAAAACAAATAGCAGTCAGCAATGGATATAACACACAAATGATTGACAAACTCCTCAAGAAATGTGAATATAAGGAAAACCTTCATAAAGTTTATTCAAGTAGTATTCCTGTCAAACAAGACCATAAATTTAGAAAGGTGATTTACTTAGGACATCTCACAACAAAACTTGTCAAATTTTTACCCCCTGAAATAAAACCAGCTTTCTACACCTACAACCTCAGCAAAAGACTTTGCAATATAAAAGACAAATATAACACAGTTGATCAATCGGGTGTGTATAAGTTGAAGTGCGATGATTGTGATGCGGTGTATATAGGCCAAACCGGGAGAAGTTTCAGGACGCGAATTAAAGAACATGTAAAATGCTGGAAAGACGGTAAATTTCAATCCCTAATGGCCAAACATCTTTTAGAAACGAACCACAATTTTGAACTCCAAAACTATCAAATCCTCCACACACTCAATAAAGGTATTAGACTTAACCTCTTAGAAAGTTACGAAATTTTAAAGTGTTTCAAACGGGGTGATAATATTGTAAATGAACAGATTTTCCCATTAACCTCGCCAATCATAGAATGTTTACTGTAACTTTGTGTTTTATCCTGTTATTCATTGTCTTATTTAAATTCATACCTGCATATTAGGACCTAGTTTAATTTAACTTTATTTATTTTTTTAATGCATTTTAACATTGTATACTATCTAGCTAATATTTTTTGTATATTTACTATGTTTTTTCAGTTTTTAATGCCTAATAATATTGTTACTTTGCATACCTATTATAGCAATTTATTGTCTACTTAATCTGTAGGTTAAGAGTGTGTGCACATGTATCTAGATATTTGTACTTTTGTTTTGTAATATCCTGTTTGGTCATAGCTTCCATCCTTTAGTTTTGCCCATTCTGTTTACATCAATTATTACCCTTGACCACCTTCTGTGTTTGCTCCTCTCTTGCCCTACCCTGAAGTTAACCTTTTTCTACCTGCTCCCCTCCCACATTCACATCTTTAGATCTAGTGTTGTTTGTATTATTAGGTTAGTATTTCACTAGTTAATGTTCTGTAAAGTTCGAAACCGGTCGTGAGTAATTAAATAGTTGTGTGGATTGTAACAGTGTGTGTTTTTCTTATCAACCTCAAATTGCATATAGTTTATTTGATATTTAAAATCACTTTTATAAAAGTCATAACAAACCATTGTCACGTAACCGATAAATTCAACGCAACATTGGCACTTAGCACGTAGTACCACGTGATGGCAAATGTTTACAAAGGCAGTCGGGAGAAAGTTTGTGCAAAGCAATAAGATACGTGACGGGACCTTATCGCCTGATATCCAAGTATGAATAAAGAAACGACATTGTGTTTTCGGAGGAAATAAAACTTGAATTGGTTTTCAATATAAAGTAGAGTTTTAAACTTATAATCGAGTTTTGAATATCATTTATCGTTATTTAAAGTTATAAAAAAAAATTAGAATTGCTAAAAAACATTATCCACTTTCAAAATATCTAGGAAGTTCTCTTACTTAATTGGTATATCTACTTTTTCAGTTCTTTTAATAAATTTGACAAATAATAATTTATTAGTAAATTTACGTATAACCAACCAATACTCCACGTTGTTGGTCCAACAATTTTTGTCGTTGTTAAAAGAAAACGTTTGCATGCTTTAGGCCTACATCTGCAAGAAGATTAACTATTAACTATTAAAGATTTCTTTAGAAATTATCTTATAATAAGTTAGTAGTAATAAATTGTGTTTATATTTTTTAGTAAAATGGCAGTACAATATCTAGTTTACTCATTCACACTATACTGATTAATAGGTGCATTATTTTAATGAAGTAAATAATCATGCTTGGAGTCTTTATATATTTAATACATTATCGAAGGAAATAAAAATATACTGAACAAATTTTGTATACATTCGTACAGTTTTATCATTATTAAAGTAACTGAAATCTACAACGAAAGGGATAAATTAAGGAATACATTCTCCACGTGTTTTTGAATTTGTAGCTTTTCTTATGAGTAATTTTAAAATTGAAATTAATTGTTTATATAGTATAACCTTTTCTTATTCTACAAAAATAAAAAGGTTTCATAAATGAGGCTTAAATTAATAAAATCTAAAACGTATGTGATTTTTAATACAGGTTTGGTCACGTAAGCTCATTTTATTTCTTTAACACGTTTACACTGTAGCACCGTATTGTAGTCACGTTTTGAAGCGGGCAGTAAAATACAAGATTTTCCAATTGACGTATGACTTGCTTTGTCACAACAAATCAAACAAATAAACACATGGTTATTTTTGTATCCTGGAGGCCACTCTTATTTTTAGTCAATAGGTACGTTATGGCAATATAACATGTGACAGGATATGTTTAGTTAAATACATGTTACTGAAATATAACACAATATTTCTTTGTAACTGTATTTAGGTTTCAACAAAATAGAAAAATTAAAATGGATGTTAACTAATCAATTATGATTATTAAACCCTAATTTTGTTAATCCCTTAGCTATTGTATAAAAAAAAGTATATTATATATACTGTATCATATTATATATAAGTTTACTTGTATTCAAGAAATAAATACAAGTTTAAAGATAAAAGTTAAGTTGTACCTTTTGTAATACTGAAAAACCCCGTTCTTCATGATTTGAACAAATTGTATTTAAACAGTTGATGTATCACTTAACAAGCAATTACAACCAATTAACGTATAAAATTGGGTTAGTTGGCAGAATAAAGTTATTGACAAACAAGCTCAACGAAAAATGGTTATCACATTACAAAATCATGTTTCTTGAAGTAGGGTGAGAATAATAATCTAGTTTTGGTACCACATAATAAGAGAAAAAGGGTATTGTCTATATATCATAATCGTATAACTTATAGTGGTTTGATAGAAATTAAATAGATTTTTGATACCTTCCTTCATGTCCCAGAGCATGTCTATCAGTTGTAAAGTTAGCAATGATACTTTTTCTGAGATGGACTATAAGCCGTGGAATTACAAACCATTAAAAATGTTCGAGAGAAGTAGAGACATTTTGGGTATTATTTTGCCACGATACACCTTCAACACTGAATAATTCTTAAAAGTATTTGCAAATTAAAATTGTATAAAGAAATTTTATGTTGTTTAAACAAATAAAATAGACATATTAAAAAAGTATATTGTTTAGGAGATAAAACTGCTTAATACAAAGTTTTACAAAACACAAATCATTTGGCTCCATACATATAAAATAGCGTAGTTGGCTGTATTACGAATGTTTACGAAAGTTATTTCTTTCTCATTTAAATTTGATTCAGAATTAAATATCAACGGTGTAAAATTTATTTGTATCCATGACGGAATAATTTTATAAAAAGTTCAGTTTGGATTTATTTTAGTCAATATTTAACATAAAACTTTCAAATTTTCACAATTTGTTTTAGTAATTTAGTTGGTAATTTTTAAGGATGACATTTCATAGGAAGCAATATTATGATTGCTGTAGAAAAATATAATTCGGAATGTTGTAAAGACCTTTTAAATAGCAAAATAATCTTCAGTTTATTGTTTAGTAATAAGCAAAAAGTTTAGTTTTGTCTTCCTGATTTTAAACAAAAAGTATAAATTAATCTGAAAGTTGTGAACCTACTGGTTTAGTATTACAGTTATTTATTGCTTTAAATATTTGAATTTGTATAAACGAGTATCTCATGTGGTCGAAATTCGACCAATTTGCATATAAAGTAACAAAACTCAACTTGTTTTTCAGCTTTTTAATTTATTAAAAGTATTCAAATTCTCAATTCATTTACCATCACCACGTATCTTAACAATATTACTTTAATTTATTATCAGTGATGACAAAAATAAAAAGCTTAAAGAAAACTTCATAGTTCAGTTACACACTAACATACACAGCAACGAATCAGACCTAAAACACATCAACAATAACATAACCTAAATCTCTGTTGACAGTTGAGTAAAGTAAATAACTTATTATTTGAAGCTCAATTAGGTTATCAGCTGTTTGGAACCAATTATTTCCTATTAATTTAGTTGTAGCATAGTGATGTAATTTTAAAACTCGGAATGTAACCAAAATAAAAGTGTAAATCAAATATTTAGCTTCACAGTGACTTAGAAATTGAAATTATATTTTAAATAAAAACATATATATCACAATCGGTTAAGTAATAACTTTAGGAAGTGAGTGAATAAAAAACAGGATTTTTTTTAATATATAGATTATCTATTATATTTATTTTCTCAAATTTACTAGGCGGATTTTAATTGGAACGGTTACTTTTAGAATTAGTAGATCAACTAGAAATACTGTTTTTAAAAGAAGGCTATTTATTAACGTTGAATTTTCAGTGCCCGACGTGGATAATAACTATTAAATACTTTTATACTAGTAAGATTTTGAATCTTGATATCTTCTAAAGGCATTTCAATGCCAATAATCGGTAGTAAACAACTGAGCCTTAAGTAAACATTTAAAGTAAACATTTATAAATTGCTAAGATTGAGATGAATAAATCAGGAGTAAATAACTATTTATAAAGTAAAGCCTTGTTTACTTACAAGTTTGGTCAGTCCTATACTTTGTCAAAGTGAATCAAAACATGTAAATACGTTCAACCTTTTGCTCTTGAGTAAAGAATAAAGCATTTCTTTTGAATAGAAGCCTCGCGTGCTAAGTCTACTCTATGGGTAAAATGGGTATACTCGTGAGAAATTACTTACGGCGAACAAAATTAGATTACTGTATTTACACTACTTGTGCCTTGACTGATATTTGTGTATGTATCATTACGATTGCATACCATCTACTTCTTTTTTCAGAGATAACCATATAAATTTTATAATGATTGATGAATTACGATAAACAAAAAATATGTAGTCGAAAAGTACATTATTTTATAAAGCACTTCTGAAGTCATAATATCAAACGTCTGAAATTATTGCTACTAAAGAAATAAGTTTATAAAATTTAACGATATGTGTTAAAATAAACACCGGGACAACAATAAAAGGTGAGCAGATGTTTTATTGGATAGCGTAAAATCATAAATACAAAATAAAAATAAAAAAACACGCCAGACAACATGAACCTATCATCCTATTAAATTTTTAGCGCAATAGAACGATATTTTAAGCTATTAAAGCCAAATGAAAATCATGTTTATTTTAAGGTTTCCGGGAACCTGAATGTGAGAATTTCCGTGTAAATTTTTTTTAAAAGCTAAGGGTGTCACAAGAAACTGAAAACCATGACACGAAAAGTCAAATAAGTTTACAAAAGTTACAAATAGAGACAGAAATGCCTGCAGACTTTTCTACGAGGAAAATTTAAAACCTGACTTTGTTAGAGCTAAAGTTAGTACAAATTCATATTTTTCATTATTATTTTATTTTGTTTATATTGTTTCTTGATGTGACCACATCATTTTTTCTTAAAATTTTAATTGACAACTGTGAAGATGATTTCTATTAAGACAACATCTCTAATAACACACAAGGAACTTAGACTGATTTTTTACATAAAGGTAATCGACCAACAAAGCAAATAAAAAATAATTTTGTTGCAAGAAAAATTTTGTTATTCTTCCAATTATTTCTCTTTACGTTTATTTCGTTGAGTTTATAAGATTTAAATGCATTATTTGCTTTACTTGTAAATCAAAAACATAAAACTGATGATGCAACTTTTTTTAATAGATATTATTAAAGGCTTCCACCTAACTCACAGCATGTAAAAAGGGCTAAATCATATGACATATTGGATTCTCGGTAATAATGATAAATGAGGAGAGAAACGTTGAGTGAATGTTCTACATCACTCACCCACGTCGAAGTCTTCTCCTTTTGTTGATATACATCTACAATGTGTGCAAGGGGCATGACGACTAATGATAAAAGCCATGATTCTTCGAATTCACAATTTTTATTAAAACCATGCTAATTATATTGCTAAACGACCAGCAGATAAAACTAAAACATTATTGAATTATCGGTCCTCATAATATAATGTAGAGGAATACTGTTACAAATCCGAATATTATAAAAATATGATTTTTGCGAAGCCCTGTTCCAGTTATATTTAAGAAAATGTCTACAAAGTTTATAAAATCATGTATACAATTTTAAACTATCATATACCTATCATAACTATAATGTCTTTTAAGATTTAAAAACAAAAATAATAAGATGTAAGAAACTCACGACTTGAAGAAAATAATTACGCTAAAGTTACTGCAAAACTTTACAGGAGATTATGGTATCCTCTGATTTTTTCAGTAAACAGGAAGAATCCTTTCCTATTAAAATGAATTGAGTCATATTAAAAGTGTGGGGAAACACTGTATTACAAATAAAGTTTGCATGGTCCATTCTTTCCTTCCTTTTACTCCCTTGGATCTTTTTTTTTTTTTTTTTGAAGAAGAAACTATTAATTTAGTTTCACAATTGTTTTACTTATATTGTTTTTATTCATATTCTAGAAGAATCCCTTTTTTTATTAAGTACGGTAATAAGAATAATTTAATTTAAAATAAATTAGTTTTAAAAGCAATCTACCTTTTTAAGAATTCAAACATTTTAAGTCGGGTGACGGTAAAGAATTTAGGCAAATCAAACTATAATTTTTCTGACTTATTTAGTATTTTATTTATAGAATAACTTAAGTAATCGTTGCAAAACAAGCAAAACAAATATTAAAAATATGTGTTTTAGCAAACATTTGTATACAGCTAAATTTGAGTACTAGGTGTAGCATATTACTGTGGACATTTATATAATTAAATCCTGAAATAAGATGACGTTACAAGGCCCACAATTCTCTTTAAAAAATTCTCTCAATTGGTTTAGAAACGCGATCGGACGCGTCTTGAGGTTGCCTCCATGTTTAATAATGAAGCAAACTATGTAAGAATAATTAACTTGTATGTATGTTTTATTATTAAAAACTATGAATATTTAATTACAGACTTTAAAATATATGTCTTAACTGCAATAATACAAATTTTAACATGTTTAAAAATATGAAATAAAGTTATAATACAAATTAATATGATAATAAATATTAATAAAAATATTAAAGTAATAACATTTGCCAAAAAAATACAAAGATATAATGCAAATGTAGCTAAAATATTTCTCAATAGAAACTGAATCATTTATAGCAATACAAATGATTAAAAATTATGTATACAAAAATTTCAAAAGTAATGTTCTCTAAAAAACTGCTGTCTTTTCTTCCCTTTATACACAATATGTAGTATATATATTTGTAGTATATACTCACCTCTAAAATGTCTAGTACCCGACATACATAAATATGAATAAAAATGAATATATATAAATATGAATAGGTAACTAAAATGTCATAAATATCTACATACACCAATATAAAACAATGAAATAGTCATAAAAACTAAACAAAAATTATACACAGAACCCACTGTTTCATATATATATATATGTACTAGCTGACCCGTACGGCGTTGCCCGTGGTGGTTGGTATTTTCAGTCTTTTTAACGTAATTGTATTATTTTTAAGTGTTCAGTCAGTGAGTGGTATTTGGCTTATATACATATAGATCTTAAATAATAAAAGCACTATTGTCATAATAATAAAAGATCTGAAATTATGATTTTAGTAACTTTGATCCCCCAAACCCCTCCTAAAATTCGAATTTTTTTAATCCCTTTCTTAGCGAGCGCCTAGAGGAAGCTACATACCAAATTGCATTCCAATCTGTTCGGTAATTTTGGAGAAATCGTGATTTAGTAATGTTTACCCCCCAAACCCCCCTAAAATTTCCAATTTTTTAAAACCCTTTTTTAGTGAACTCTTATGGCCCTAGAGGAAGCTACATACCAAATTTCATTCCAATCCGTTCGGTAGTTTTGAAGAAATCGTGATTTAATAACTTTGATCCCCCCAAACCCTTCCTAAAATTTTGAATTCTTTCAAACTCTTTCTTAGTGAGCACCTATGGCCCTAGAGGAAGTTACATACCAAATTTCATTCCAATCCGTTCGGTAGTTTTTGAGAAATCGTGATGAGTGAGTCAGTGAGTGAGTGGTATTTCGCTTTTATATATATATAGATATACACTGTCACTTCAAATATCTACACAAACCAATTTAAAACAATGACACAGTCATAAAAACTAATAAAAATTATTGACAGAATACCCTGTTTCATATACCGCGATCGGTCGCACAAGGAATTTACCTGCATATACACTGTCACGTCATCGGGTGCATCGGGGAGCTACCTCCAGTCCCTTCGAAAACTCACTCTAATACTGAAATAATAGGAGAAAGCGGACACAATTTGATACGGAACAGTTCCTAGAAGTCTTGTGAAATGGGGCAGAAAATGAGACATCCGAGCGCACTTTTCTGCATTTTATTATAAAAATGTCTCTGATATGGAGGTAACCTCCAGTATGCTCCGATGGAAGGTTAAATAAAACCCTTACTAATATAAACTTAAGTTAATTTGGAGTAGGTTACAGACCTCTGGCTTGATTGAATTAACAAAGACTAGAAATTATCTTTAATTATATAATGCGCTATTGCGATTGTGATTCCTTTATGCTTAGTTCATAATTTATTGTTTACGTAAATCTCAAAATAATGCTTTAGGATTTTATTTGTAATAACAATATTATAATATTATATATTTAGTAAATAAATAATAAACAGATTAAAATAGGTATTGTGGCACTGAGTTAAATGCCTTCAGAATATCCAGAATTTACGTCTATTAATTTACTTCAAGCCTCAAGTAACTACCACTTCAAGTAATCACTTATTAGTGCAGCTGATCACTATTTCATATTAATTACACGAGACCTTTGAGAAGTAAACTTTGATTGATGTCCTTGCTGAAACAGCAATAACGCTTTATTCAAATAACTTCATACTTATACTACAACTAAACACTTCTACATGTGTTTGAACCATTTTGACAATAAGCGGGATAAAATGTTTTAAATTTATTTTTTATAATATTATATCTGGAAGAAACCAATTTTTTTCTGAATATTCAGATTTGTAATTTAATTAGAATTGTATGGAATGTTGTATTATATGTATTATGTATTGGCCACGTTTTAATATTATATATTTACACATAATTTAGGATGGTGTAGCCTATAATCACTAAGTAAATATTTAGGAAATTCAGTTACAGTTGATTATTGTAGCTCGTGCATCAATTGATTAAATAAACTTATTATTTGTAAGAATCTGTGTTGAAGGTTTTATTCTGTCAATCAAATCAACTTCCAAGACAAGTCAAGTCAAGTTCACAGCTAAAGTTTAATATTTACTTATTCATATTTAAGTAAATTTTATTAAGACGATATTTTTGGGTTTATTCGAAAATGAATAACTTATATCTTTAACATGTTTATAAAGTATATTTTAAAATATAATGGCTTTATTAAAAAAAAACTTTTTAAATATTTTATTTCTAAATACTTAATTTGTTGAAGAATCTATAAATTTTAATTTTAATACTGATTTTAAATCATACATTAAACTATTTTGTTTTGATACTTAAAAGAACTTACTCTTTTAAATGATAACGAAACTTTAGACCTGAGGCAGTATGGTGTTTCTGGAAGAGCATTGCTAGATACATATTATATATTTCCTCTTTCCTATCACATTATGTTTTACATTATTTATAGGCAATTAGTATTGGGCATCATCAGTCATTGTGTTGAATAAACTCTACCACTCACTGTTTTTGGTAATTACATACATCTAAAAAAGTATTTCTTGCTGATAACAAAAGTAACGGTTAACAAAAGTTACAATAAGAACTTGTCTTTTACTATCTTAAATATTTCTTACATGAAAAATTAAATGAGGAACAAATTTAAAACAAATATAGTTTTATTTTTCAATAGTGTATATTTTTAATATGAGTTTTTTTATATGGGTTAAAGGACATACTATTCTAAAAATATAACTCTAAAATAGATATGTATTACGATCAATCAACGAATAGTATGAAATATCCACAAGGCTTGCTAACATAATATATTTCATAAAACTTATCACTAAAAAAGGTGCTTTCCTATTATGTAGTATTATAATTTTGTGGCTTAATTTTTTCCTAAACATTTATTTTAGGCCTACTAGTTTGGTTTTTCAAGAAGAGTAGTTATTAATACGTTTTTTCCAAAAGCAATCACTACATTCAGACTGGCTGAGTTAAATCTTTTTGGACCAATTACCACTTTTGATTTACAAAGTAAAAGAGTCATAAATTAACTCTTTACGCACCTCATTACTATTACTTTACACTCAAATGATTTTTATAAAACTTTACAACAATCGAAATATTTAGTAATTTATCTCTTAAATCTAAGTTACGTAAGTTTGTTTACAAATAGATTAGATTTAAAGCGTTCAATTATTAATCCTAACATTATTGTAGGCAGCCATAGTTACATATTTCTTGTCAGTATTATCTCCAGGGTTAAGAAAATCTCAATGGTATCTTAACGTAGGGAAAAGTTCTGCATTTGACCAAAATAGTTGCTGACTTTTTATTAAAAACCCTTCTTGTACCATGCACCAAAGTTTTTGTATTCCATACCATTAGATAAAAAAAAAAATCATCGAACGATACAATTTTTGAGAAAAATTGATAATTGGTTGTTACAGAGTGATAATGTTGAGGACGTCTTCGACTGCTTAATATAATTTATTGAATTAAGGGAAGAAGGCAATTTTATTTATATAATGGGGAGGAGTATTATTCTGGGGTAGAATGGAATTAAAAACAGTTTAAAATTATTTTTTAAGTTACGAGGTTAGGTTAGGACAGTCTCTTGCTCTTATTTTTGTTGCAATTTATTGAAGGTAAACCCCAAAACTGGCTGCCAACGGGGTTGCCTAATTTCCTGTTTTTTTTTTTATTCGGTTGGCATTTCATGTAAAGTATTGTATAAATAATATTATATATTAAATTAAATTTTATTGAACAGTTAATTCAAACACTTATGTAGCCTATAGTAGAATATAAGTAGATATTATGTTAATATGTATATAATTTTATATAAGTGTTTATATGTATATATTTGTATAGCCGAATGTATTCTTAAAGGCGAAATAAAATTTCATTCATATTTTCATTAACATTTATTACCTGTATAAAACATTTATATACTAATCATTTTTTTATTAAATTTGTAAATATGGTTTTCCTATTCAGAAAGGGATGCAACATATCTCAAATCAATAGCGCAATTAATAATTAATAGTTGTACTGCAGTTAACTTAAGTGAATCTTAAGTGACATTCTTTTTTGCATGCTGTATTATATGATTTGTAGTTTAAAATACATCAGAAAAAAATCAACAACATAATGTTATACTGAATGAAAACCTTTTAAAAAATGATTTGTCTTTTAATAAATTAGAGACATTTAATTTTGTTAATTCATAAAAAGGAACAATCGAGAGTTTTAGATTTCTGAAAATTAAGAGGAGTAATTTAGTTGCATATAACTTTGTCCGTACCGAGATGTTTTGTTTAACTGTGATGTTAAGGAGTAAAATAATGTTTGGTCTCTATTAAAGGGCTCTTCGAGTAAATCACAGACTAAAGAGACATAAACAAAGTGTCGCACGAAATGTTTTCGTCCTTGTAGGGTGATTTACTTTTAATTAAACTGACTCTACTAGGGATATCCCAGCAAGGGCTTTCTGTCAAAAGTGAGTTTAGAGAAAAATCATTAAAC
>JAGFPH010003401.1:132603-153122 GCA_018207615.1 Philaenus spumarius | reverse complement strand
AAAATACAACGTTGTTCCTGAACAACACTGGGTCTGAAAGGGTTAACCGGAATTTCATCCTTAAGCTGGATATCGTACTTGATTAGGTTTGTGAGACCCAATCGCTTAGTGAGAACCTCCGGAAAGTCACTGATGATACTTTTAATTTGACACTTTTCCCTAGATCCTAGATGAGCTAGTGGATCTTCAACTACTGGAGCAGTAGTGGCAGAAATGGACTTTGAAGAAGTACCATCCCTGACCTTAGACAGACTGAACAGACAGGATTTGTTAAATTTGAAATAGAAAAGCTTTGCTGACATGTCTAGTACCAGTCCACTTTTACAAATGAAATCAGAACCTAAAATAAGAGGATAAGACAATATTGGTGCCACCAGAAACTCAAAAGTCCAGCTGCAGTGCTCTATTTTGAAATGGGCTAAGCAAGAAAAGGAAATGGCCAACTTTTCCCCAGAGGCGGTCATACAGTCGGATGCCACCGGAGTTATAGACTTGATTACCTTGGAATTGTTTATTTCATTAAATAACTTCTCAGACATGATACACCTTGCTGAACCTGAGTCCAGAAGTGCATCGCTATTTAATCCATTAAAATTTAATTCCACTAAAGGCAGGACTCGACTTGTAAAACCTCTAGTCTTAGGAAAATTTGGCCTAAGTTTAGCGCTGCAGCTTGGACGAGCTTTGACCGAACGGTCGCCTATACCGTTCCCAGCAAAGAAGACATTAGACACCCTGGTATTTTGACTGTTTCGCCTGCTCAGGTCACATTTGTGTGTGAAATCGACTCTAGAGGGGTTATTGAAATATGATGCTCCGACCTTAGGATTATTTAATTTACTGCCAGATTTGCTTAGGTTTTGCTTGTGTGTAGATTTGGAAACACTGGCTATGTTCCAAACCTGTTGGCGTTTTTTTGAAAGATTTGGACCCTGTGCGCGATTCCTACATTCGGGACTTCTGTGTCCTTGTTGCCCACAGCGGTAGCAAGTAAGAGGTGGTCTAACTGGCCTGAAATTGTTGTTGTGCTGTAGCTGCTGAGGCGGAGCACGCTGTTGGTCACTGTATAGGACGTTATTAACATGCGCGCACATGAAGTCGAGGTCCTGAAAATTAAGAGGACGTTTGGCAAAAACTAAGCAGTTTCTAACTTGTGGATTCAACCCCTCTAGTATAACGTTTGTGATTTCCGCTTCAGTTTTGTTTAGACAGAGAACCTGGGCAGACTCCCTTATGTCTGTTACAAATATATGTAGGGTCTCACTATGTCCTTGTGGACGGTAAAATAAATCCTGCTCAAGAGAGTTTAGTCTCTTTTGAGGTACGAATAGGTTTATGGCATCCTTGTGGAAATCACCGAAACTGCCATGCTTGCGCAGGCAAGAATTTAAGGGTCCTTGAGCATAGGTCATAAGGACCGTGTTAATGCTCGAACCAATATCCGGATACATATTGATTATCCGTAGGGAGATCCTAAATAAGGACAAGAGTTTGTCCAGGTCAAACCCGTCAGCAGAGGGCAAAGAGGAAATCATCTTTTCTGCAGGGTGACTCAATTTACTATAAATGTGGTTGTTAAAACTGGTTGGTAAAGTCAACCCCTCTGCTTCTGTATGCTGAGGAGTTATAGGAAAATCATAATTTGCAGAGATGGATGGAGTTTGCCTTGAACCGACCGTCGCGACCAAAGCAGGGGGTGCAGGAGGAAGGGCCACCCTCAAAAGTGGCAAACTAGATTCGAAAACCTTAAATTTTTCTTTAATAATGTCAAAATCCTGCCGGAGAGTATCTGCTGCACCAGATAAGTCCACGTCTTGAGGATCTAAGGAGACTTTCACTCGATCCAGGAAATCGAGTCGCCTCCCGAAAACAGACAGCCTCGCCTTGACTTTATTTACTTTACTTCCCCTTTCGGGTTCCAAATTTTCTAGGTCGTCGTGCAGTACGATCAAAGAATTTTTTGCTAAGTCTAAGTGGCGAGACAGCCCATCTCGGTTAAAACCCTCGACTCCCGGGTCGGCGAGCCCCTGATTCAAAAACTTTCTCAAGGTCGATCTCATGTTCACCACTGTATCCCTTTTACCCCCCCTAGCCTCGACCTCGAAAGCCAGCTCGGTTATTTTCAGGAAATCAACAAAACGGATAAGTTCACTGGCCATATTGATATGTTAAATGAGTAATTAACTGAAATATTATTGTGTGAAATAAGTACCCGTATATATAAAACTGTGGTATGAAATTATCAAGTTGTGAATGTATGAAGACTACAAGTGATGCAAAAATTTGGTGTGCACAAGCAAGCAGGATTTTGTGTTTTGTGTATTTTTTTTTTTTTTTTTTTTTTTTTTTTTTTTTTTTTTTTTTTTTTTTATTATTATTATTTTTGGTTGCTTAGCTTGTGTTTACTTAAGTAAAGTATGGTAGGCCTATAAATGTATGCATGTACACTTGAGGTTATTTGCGGGTTAAAAAAAATATATATATAATTTCTGATGATGAGCTAATCCAAAACCACCCCTGATTTGAAAGAAAGATGTATTTAAAAATAAAAACCACGGACAATTACCTAATTGCTCTGCTACCATAAACTGTTGCAGTCTAAAAGAAAAATAAATTATTTGGGAGCGTACCGGACCCAAAAGAGCAGGTGAAAGACTGCACAGAATATAAACCACAAAATTATTAAGGAAGCCTTACTATATTTTCAAAAAATATTCACCAAGACAAACTGAGTTATCCATTTACAAAGAATAAAGGTTGCTCACTAAAAGTCAAATTAGTAACAAATAGTTTGTTTAATAGTTAACCAAAATTATTTAACAGAAAGTATATATGACAATTCAAAATTGTCAACAAAGAGTAAAAATTTACATGCCCTTAATAAAAAAAGAAAAAAATTTTTTTTCTTTTTTTATACGCCCTTATTTAATTACAAATTATTACAAAAACCCTTCCCCTAAAACACTAAGAAACCCACCCTTTGTTTAAGTTTTAATTAATTTAAGATTTACAATTACAAAGAAAAACTCAATTAAAAAAAAATACAAACAGTTCTACATATTCTGTAACTTGGTAGTTATTTAGGACAAAGTTTACATGAAAAGGTACAATGTTAAACTTAAACTAACAGACAATAGTTTTTTTTTATAATTATGGAAATTTTGTATACCGTACCTTAGTATACAATGTTGGCCAACTTATATGTATATCTGTATTCAATTGAAAATAATTAATTTAGAAGATTAAACAAAAATAAATAAATAGGTAAGAAATAAATAAAGTTTGTGACGTCACTATAATAATAAACAAAACAATTTAAAACAATTTAGAAGACTAGCCCCTTTGGGGCTGTTAAATCCAAAAGTGCTATAGCGATATCCCATCCATATATATTTTATTTAATTATCTATACCTAGCCTAGCTTATGCTCTAAAATAGTATATACATTTTTCTTTTGTTTTAACTTCAAAAACAAGATAATTATTTTTAACAACACACTTTCTCTTGTTTTAAAATTCACTTGAAAAACATTTGTTGGTTTAAACCAGTTAAAAATGTCACACTGGGTGAATTGTTTTAGCACTAGCCTTTTATTGAAAAGTTAATGTAGATGAAATTTAACCTCAAAGGCATTGTCATTGACAGGCTTTACATTTACATTTAAGTGCATTTAAATGCCGTAAAGTTAATTTTTATTTTTTACCAGTTTGCACCACAACTATATCCAAAAAATGTTCATTCCTTTATAAAGGTTTCTGTTAGTATAGCACATTACATTTATTTCCTTTTTTTTTTTTTTAAATACATAAACAGGCCAGTAGGCAAGGATAGTCTTATTTAAAAAAAAACAAAAAAAGGTGAAGCTCTAGCAGTATATAAAAGGTGTCATTACGGGTCGATCTTGGTCCAGTTTAAAAGTGCATCAAAAGACAAAATTTATTAGTGCCTTTGTCACATGTTTTAGAACACAAGTAAAACTTTGCATAAACTTGTCTGAAACTTACTTTAATTAAAGCTTTGGTTTAAACAAAGTCGGATACTTTAGATTTAAAATGAAATTTAGGGCTTTAAAGTTTATAGTAAAGTCTCTATATTTAAATGCACAAAGGTACACCAAATATCATGCTATTGTCAGACAAACAAAGATACAGTTTAAACAATGGTTTTTAACATTTTAGTTTCAAAATGAAACAACATAAAACAGTTCTTTACCTAGACTTTTTTTGGTACAGATTTTACTAAGCAAAACTTATTTGACTTTCACTTCAAATGCATTTAAGAAAGAAAATATTTAGTTCACAATAATTAGATTTTTCACCAAATCAAACCAAACGGCTACTTTGAAATACATGGTCTTAAGGTTAAACAAAAGATTGATTTATTATGCATAACTCAGATTAATGATTTGAATAGAAAAGAAATACAAATTTAAAAAACTTAATCTCACTAACCTGGATTGACACTAATTGCTAAAATATGTAAAGACGGAGTTAAACTCGGCAAGAGAGCACGTTTACTTTCGGCGGAAGATATCAGACGTGACCTACTTTGTGTGTCCTACTGTTCGAGAAACTTCTAAATAGAAAGGGTCCGGACTAAAGAAAACGTCAGAGGCTGTGACGTAGGTTGACATAGAACTAGCAGCTGTTCAGATAAGACAGAGTGAGTGTTTACTTAAGATTAGGACGAGTATAGAAGTTAGGGAAGTAGCCGAATTGGATTTCTATAATTAAGTGAAAGAAAATAAGATTATGTAGCTTTAGGATGCTACAGTGCGATAACGCCTTAAATGAGCGACAGCCCATATTTTAGCTTAGCGCTTTAAGGGTTATTACAACAAATATATTTATAACTACTAATACATACCATTTAATTCTGTAGATTTTTTTAACAACACTGAGTTTGTATTGGTCTTTAATGCCTGTGGAGTCCACTTTCCCCAGTAAATGTGGTCTATTGGACAGTTATTATTTGGAAGTATTCCTTCCTCTATGATTACATCATTATCCTGCAATAAATATTTGAAGTATTAAAGTCTACATTATAAAACTTTTAGTATATATTTACATCATTATTTATTTAAAAAATGTATTGGGACTGAAATAACAAATTAATAAAAATAAGTCTAAACAAAAAACGGTAACGCAATTAATTAAATACCACATACTAAGTGTCTGTAGAGTGAATGTTCACAATCCATCAACAAATTTACTGTAATTAATCCTAAAGTGAAAATTGTTTAGCAGCAACACATAAAAAAGATCTATAATAAAAAAATTATAATATAGTGAAACATTCTATGACATATCCTATTATGAAAAAAATGGAATTTCTTAACCAAAATATCATAGCATGTTGTATTTTAACCCTTTGACCGCCAAGGGCGGATCTAATCGGCTGTTACTAACTGTCTGAATACCGCCACAGCCGATTACATCGGCTCTCAAAAGTTGGTCGAATACCGCCATAGGCCGACGTGATCGGCTCCGGCAGTTTGTCTGAACAGCGCCACGGCCGTTATAATCGGTTTTTAATATTTTGTTTATTTAGTCACTTTTGTTACCTAAACCTGTATGTTTTCTATACTTAAAAAGAGGTTAAGATTTGGCCTTTCATATTGTAACAACAATGTCTCGCTTAGTCGACCTTGGCGGTATTCGGAGCGTCCTAGTAGAAACGGCATGACGGTCAAAGGGTTAAGCTTAAGTTTCAAACAGACATGCCTTCTCTACTGATATCTATGCAGACAACTTTTGTTTTTGAAGGCCATTGACTGAACCACATAGTAGGCAATCTAGTAACTGGTTAAATTGTGATTTCAAACTGTGAAGGACTTGTGGTATTTTTTAGCAATTTGTATAAGCCTATATATTTATGAAGTACGCAATGTGTTAGCTTTACAAATTGGGAACAATTTGATTATTGTTTTTAGTGTGAAAGTTACAATGTAATCAGGTATTAACTATGACTTGAAACTATATCGAGCATTTTTTGTTAGTGTACAGCATATTTATCGTTAAGAGATAAGTCATTTTACCATGTTGTGTAAAAACTTCACGTTTTTATGGAAATATGGGCGTAAATTTACTACAAGGACCTAGGCTAACCTATGGCAGCAGAAATGCAAAAAAAAAAAATAATAAAAAAAACCTAAAAGGTTCTAACCTATAGTATTTAGACACAGTATGTTTACCTGTATTCAACAGTAGAATGTAAAACAACGTCGTTGTCTGCAAAAATATTAGGCTAGGGTCGAATAGTAAACTTACCGGTACACCAACATTTTAATTATATTCTAGAACATTTCTTGCTAATAGACAATATGGCGAGGAGGTGTATAGTAAATTTTACCCATTTATTATGCCAACTAATAAATGAATAATTAAGTTTCCTTAACTATTTGCCTTTAAACATGTTGGGTGCAAAATGTGTAAAACCTAGTTACAAAATAATATCAGGCTAACTTAAAGTACAAACTAAAAATCACAAACCTGTGTTATCTCTGTGCAAGTTGCACCTGTAGAGGTTTTCTTGCCTTCGTCTCCAGAAAAACTAGGCATGTCAATGAGCTCAGCCTCGGCAAATTCTATTGATGTTTCAATTTCAACTTCTCTTCCACTATCACTATCGAAGTAGGAAGAGCAACCAGTAAGACTGACACCCATCAACTCGCCTATTCTTTCCGATAACGGATCGAGGTTATTATTTGTTGCCATCTTGCCACCTCCGGTTTTTTTAATTATTTTTTGTCTCAGAATATTCTTTTCTTGTTTTTTTCTTCAGACATTCGTACTTTGATCTTAAACTTGCCGTATTTCTGTGCGGACCAATAAATTAAATATACTAGTCAGCTCATCCCATTTGGCCTCTTTCTCTTTCCATGTAACTGCATCCGTTCTTTTATTTTCAATAACGCTTTGTCCTTCTTGGACAAGCGTTATTAAGAGGCCAGTCTCCTCAAAACTAAAATTCACTGTTCTTTTCCTTTTGGGTTCTCCCATTCTTCTAATAAAACTTAACTTAAAATAGTACAGAAACATTCAGAAAAGCACAAAACAACTTATTGTAATGAAATGTATTTAACCTAAATGTTTTAAAACAGCACAGAAACAAACTAAAGAAATCACTATGAGATAAACACAAAACAACTTCTTCCACTTCACAGCTCACAATGTCACAATATAATGTCTTTTAAGACTAGTTCGTTTTTCAGCGTTCCTTAACCGTATTTCGTCCAATCACAATCGACAAAGTGTACCAACCTACGTGTAAAATTGTAAATCTACCGGGTAAGTTCCTGGTAGTTATCGGCAAGATAAAAACCCATTGTAGAACGCAATATACTTATCGGGTGGATTTGTCGGCAGGTTAAATTTATACGCCGGGTAACTATCGGGAGATTGTAGAACCGGGCCTAAAACACACAAAATGACCTATAATAACAATGCAATCTGACAGCTAAATGAACAGAACATCTGTTTCAGAGTTACCAACACAACAAACATGCATAATACTGAAAAATAAATGAACAAATACATTTATCTGTGCTCTAAAAAGGACAGGTTCCTTTTCTGTGATCAGAGATAGTAAATGGTTGAGTTCATCGGCACTGATCAGTAAATGTCTGATCAATCAGACCGGTTGACAGCTGTCGTAGCGTTTTAGTGATCATAGATGAGTGCGGCTGAACAGGCTATACTAATCCACCGGTGAGACACAAAGGCAGTAATTTAAAGGACATGTTGTGTTTTCGATTCTAGTGAAAGTTAGTTATGTTTAAAAGCAAGTAGTGGAAGGATATTTTATAAAATGGAACAAGTTGGTATCATTAAAAATGCTATCGAGGATGAGGAGAATATTTTAAATTTAGTTCCTGTCGCAGTGAATTTGGCAATACCATTACCTGGAATACATTTAGATTTATTTGCACACCGAGACAATAGGTCACCCCGCAATGAAGGTTATTTTGAGAACACCATCCCACTGTACAATCTCTCAGATTTTAAAAAACATTTTCGCATGAGTTCGCATACAATGGAGGTAAGTGGTGGTATACATAATTAGGCTATATTGTAAATTTAAAGTAGAGTGCTCGGTCAACTTTCGATAAAATCGGCAAAAAATAAAATGGTACTACTTACCTAGATAACATTACCTCGTACCTATTTAATGAAAAAACACAGTGTTCAGGACACTCTGCAAAATTTATGTAGCCTAGTCTTGCCCAATAGTATTAATTTGCTAAAAATTTAGATTGTTTTTATAATAATATACTGTCATTTTGAAGGGAATGAATTATTTGTTTTTGGAAAGTGTAGATATAGGTAGCCAAAAATAAAAACTTGTTTTTAATTTCAGGTCCTTTTTCAAAATATTCAAAGGGTAATGGGTGTCAGGCAAGACGAAATTCCATTGGAGAAAAAGGTCCATTTCACTGTTTGGATGTTGAGCAAACCAGAGACATTTTTAGCCGCTGGAGACAGATTTCAGTTTGCCCGCAGTACTGCTCACAGAATATTCTGTGAAATCATTAATGCCATATGCGAGATGATTAATGATCACGTGGTTTGGCCAAATGCAATACAACAACAAGAAACTGCTAATGTAAGTACAAGTTAATTTCAGGACACAAAAAACATAAAATATTGCCTCATATTGCATAAAAAAAATATATATAGCCTGAAATTATAACTTACAGTCTCTAGTCCTAGTCAGAGTATGTTTACCAGCACTACTCAGTGTCATAAAAAAAGTTTAGATGTCCTAAAGTAAATTTACAATAGTGTAATAAATTGAATGATTAATTTGTGCAGCTTTGTTGCAGTATGTTTAAATGTACGTCATAATATTATTTACAAAATTATTTTTGCTAAGTCGTAATTCCACTGAAGAAGCATGAGTAGCCTATGCTTCGTTTTTGTTCTGGTTGTGCAATATTTAAATTGTGCTACAAACTTTGGAAAATATGGCAACATGAGGAGAGCGATAATGACACATTTCATGTTCTGTTGAAAAATTGATTTGGTATGCGTCTCTTACGCATGTTGCTTAATGGAATTGTACCTTCAATTCTGATATTTTCTAACTGAATGAATATAATTGTTGTAATTGAAAATTATCATATAGTTATAAATAACATTTGTAATCATTGAGGGATAACACCAATATATTTTATATTCCCAAAAATAGGTTGTTTTATTTAATCGTTTTAACTGCTTTGAATATTTAATAACTACATATTTATATCATTCTAGGTTTTCCAGGCTCGATCACAAGGTTTTCCAGGGATTGTTGGTGCAATAGATGGGTCTCACATACAGATTAAGCAGCCTCCTTTGAATGCTAATGACGACTACAACCGAAAACAAGTGCACTCCGTCATTCTTCAAGGAATTTGTGATGAGGATTGTCGTTTTATTAATGTTTCGACAGGATACCCTGGTCGCATGCATGATGCGCGAGTGTTCCGTGTTAGTGGTATGAACGAACAATTGCGGAATGTTGATAATCCTTTAGTAACATTACCAGAAAACCATGTAGTAGGGGATGCTGCGTATCCTCTGATGGGTCAACTATTAACACCTTTCCGGGACACTGGCCATTTGACAAATCAGCAGACAAATTATAATGTAAAACTTAGTTCCGTCAGGTCCACCATAGAGCGAAGTTTTTGTAGGCTGAAGGGCAAATTTAGGAGACTTAAGTGTTTAGAATTAACAAATCTTAACCTGATCAGCAAGACAATAATTGCATCTTGTGTCGTACACAACATCATAATTAATAATGACGGATTAAGTGACGATGAATATTCCGATGAAGAGGACCTTCCTCAAGAAAATAATGTAGCTGAATGTGGACAGTTTAATAATAGGAACGGAGAGCAAAAAAGAAATTCAATTGTTGAAATGCTGCCTATGAATATAAAAAAAAATTGTACTATATATTTGAACTTATTTTCCTTAACCATCCTCTAGCTCAGTCAAATATACTTTTTAATACATTGCTGCTTAATAAAATTTAAATTGAATAGGCCTTCAGTTAAAATAGGTTTGACCCACCATAAATGTTAATTTTGTTGACCTGGTTAGGGATGTAGTGAAATTAGTAAATATCAGTAATAGTATACAGGAAATCATTAATAATGAAAACACTATATATTATTATAAAAACTATAAATTAGAACTGGCTATTTTTTTTAGTTCTCTCGGATATATTAAAAAGAATTAACGAAACACACAGTAAACTAATTATCGTATTACTACAAACTTTACATAAAAGCTGGACTTTGAACTTTCTTTTCACTCGGTAAGCAGGATTCCGACGTTTAGTTATTTGTCAGTCTTTGGTCACAGTATATTTCAAAAGTGTAAACATATAACTTTTTATATTAATTATTGTCTATAATGTATAAATGTAATGTATTGTCTACATTTATTTAATGTCTATAATGTATGTATTGTCTATCTTTTCTGAAACTTAGTTTTTTGTTTAGTTCTTCTTAAATTTATTGTCTAACTAAAATATCATACAATTTAAACATAGACTTACCTTCCGCTAGTATTTGAGTTTGACGTGGAGTGTCGGAACATAAGGAAAATTTAGCATAACATCTGGTCACATGTAAGTATGCAATTACTTATATGGCTCAACTGAAAACTGTATTGTTTGTTCTTCCTAATTTCTATATTTGTTTAATGAAAACTGATTGTGTTTTTCCAGTAAGTTTGACGCATTTTCAAAATAGGCCTACAAGAAAAATTTATCATAACATTTGGTTACATGTAAGTAAACAATTACCATATTATATTTTGCGGCGTACCAAAAAATATCGATATCATTTCATATTGCTGATATTGATATTATGTTTCGATAATATTGAATATCGGAAACTTCATAATATCGCAACATTCATAGACCTGGTTAGCTCATGAACAATATACATAAGATCTCAAATTTTGTACTTTTTCGATAATGATAAAAGGCTTAATTAGGTATAATAAGATATAAATAAAAAACAATATTGCACACAATATAATTTAATCTTTATTCATTTGATTTAAAAACCGTTCCAATAATACATTCCTTTCCCTCTGTATTTTATTACTTTCTTGCACAGCTGCCACAAGTTTTTTAAATTCTGCAACTCTTTCTTCTTCCAGCTGCTGAACTTTATTTCGCTGCTGCTCCAACTTTTTCCAGCGAAATGATTTTTTTTAGCCTTAAAATTTTTTTTAGGTGTCACTAAATTTTGTGATGGCGAGTAACTCGCACATGGACTTTGTGTTAATGATGAAGAAGGTTTGGGTTCAGACATGAGTTGATTTATGTATGGATTAGGCCTATTGTTTGGGGAAGTAGAAAATTGTGTTGGGGTAGAACCAATAATTAACGATTTGTCTAAATTGACAAGTTTGTCAATCTGAAATATTTCAGTAAAAATTTCATAATGCTCCCACTTCACACTTCCTCGCCCAGTACTTTTTTTATTATTATTGTCATTTAGTGAAACAAATGTTTTTTTTTTTTAAATTCCTAAATTTCGAATCCAGCATTTCTGGAGAAACACCCAAGTAGCCTAACTTTAAAAAGGTAGTTTGAATTTCTCTCCAAAGAGCTACTTTTTTTTGTTGTGGATCCCGAAAAGCCAGGCTTTGTTTCCTGTACTCTTCCAGGAGCAACAAAGTCGGTTTTTAATCCCACTTGAATGCACAATCTGTAACATAAATGTTTATTTGCGGTTAAGCCTATATGAATATGATAGCAAACATGTATTAACCCTTAAAGCGCTAAGCTAAAATATGGGCTACCACTCATTTACAGTAAAAAAAATATATAATTTCTCAATGTTCTTTTAAAAATTTAGATTGTCAAGGTTAGAAGTACATACGAAAAATACTCAACAACTAATTTTAAACTTGTTTTCAATATTTTTTAAGAATTAAAAAAAATTCAAACAAAACTTAGCATAATTTACAATTATTCAAAAATAAATACATAAAAGCAATACATATTACTGTCTAAAAGTAAAATAATTACGTACTAAACTAAGAAAAATGAAAACTTATACAAAACTAAAATTTTGGAATGAATATCAGTCCAAACAAACAAGGATCAACTGAGTCAAACAGATCCTTGTATAGGCGAACCACCCAGAACACTTGCGATAGTAGACTCATTTGCTTTGGCGACAGAACACAGACTGATAAGCCGTAACAGACATTCCTTATATTTTTTATTTGGTCTAAACATAGTCAAAGAACATTACTTTGCACTCTATTGCAAGTTTCGTGAACTATGGAATCATCTAAGCATGTTTTTGTGTACCGTATTTGCGTTCAAGGGCGCTAACCACGCTTAGATATTGAGTCGTGCCGCGTCTAAAGGCGCTAGCCGCCCGTTAAGGGTTAAGTCCCGTAGGTGTTGATATTTTAAATAAATGTCAAACTTAAGTATAAAATTGATTTTAATATATAATGATATAGGCTACCTGTAGTTTTTTCCTCTGGTTTGACTCCTTCTAGTTCCATTTTCCCTGCATTTTCCTGGAAATAGGAATGTGCATATGCAGGATCTGAAACAAATATATTTGGTATATATATAGATTTGTAAATTTTGCACAAAAAACAGCTTAATGAATTATTGTATATATCAAGATACATGTAGCGAAACACTAAATTTTTTTGTATCATCAAAGCTCATTTCTAATTTTTGCCACTTTGTCTAAAATTGTTTACAAAATAAGCACTAACCAAAACATAAAATTTGTAAGTTAATAAACACGCTAAACAAATGATGTAATATTATTTTAAAACTCATTTTGGAGTATCCAAGTCAACGATATGATTAATAGGCCTAAGTTATCAACTGTACAACGCCTGTGATTTTTATATTTCCTTTTATTATTTCATGCATTTAATATAAATTCCAGAATTGGCAACACTAAATCGTTTGTCGCCTTTAAATAAAAAAAATAAAAAACAACTAAATCGTTTGCAAAGATATCAGGAGGGAGGCATGTTGTAAACTTACACCACCAATCCTTATAAGTTATATGCGAGGAGGTAAGAAAAAATTGTTTATTCTTTTTATTATTGTCATACACAATTTTAATAAACCTTCATGTTATAAGACAAATTTTTTCCAGAGATGGAGAGCGTTATTTAATAGAAAAGTACAAATAAAGGTTATTTTGCGATAGAAATTGCCGGAAACTTTCTATTATTTTAGTAACAGATCTCCGAACAATGTTATGATAACATCAAACTCTTCTTAAGTTACCAAAATGAAAAACTACTGTTCGTAAAAATAGCTTACATCGTATTTAAGGAAGTGTCAATTACGAGAATATGTAATTTAAAACACAAAAATTTTAATAAATAATAAAATTCCATTTAAATAATACATTATTTACCTGGAATTACAGCATATTCATCATATCATTTGATTCTATTAGTTATAAAAGTTAAAAAATGATTTTAAAATAGGTAGGCTTAGGCCTTAACATTCATTTAACATTAAATCGATCATTAAATGTTTATTTGTATCTTGCAAGAAGCACTTGCGCCAGGTTTGAAAATTAGTTGTACAGTAAATTATATAGCCTAGTGTATATATATAAAATTCAATGTATGTTTGTACGTTTGTCTGTATGTTTGTCCTTTATGCGTTACCAAACCGTCCATCCGATTGCTTTGAAATTTTGCATAGTAACACAGGTTAACCCTGGGAAGGTTTTAGGCCATTTACCAAAGTCCTAGGACACTAGGGCTACGCCCCAGTGGCCCTCAAAGTTTCAATGTTAATCTTATGGAAGGTCAATCTTAAGAAAGAAGAAGAAATATTTCTTTTGATTTTATCAGAAACAGCTGTTCGTATGAAAAGCTTAAAACAGCTGATTTTGATCAACAGCTGATTTTGATCAACAACTGATTTGGATCAAAAACTGAATATAATTTTAGGTTAGGTAAATCAAGCAATGAGCAGAATCCCATTATAATTTACATCGGCCCTCAGGGATACGAATTACAGGCTTTCAAAGTTTCAAATTAAGCAATAGCAAAGCATTGCCGGGTCAGCTAGTAATTAATAAATAATTCTGTAGTTTAGTAAATTTAACAGTAGGCCTAGAATGTATAACAACGTTGTTGTCTCCAAAAATATCAGCCTAGAGTCGAATAGTAAATTTTCGCCAATTTATGCCCATATTTTAAATAATTTAGAATTACCTTTAATATTGGAATAACCTTTAAGGGTTTTTTTAAAAATTTACTTTTGCCATAGGTTAGCCTAAGGTTGAATAGAAAACTTGCGCCAAATAATATTCTTTGAAAAAGATAATAGCTTTCTTTTACATGACAAAACTAGACACAGACTGTTTATACTGCAGGAGAAATAAGTTAGCAGTTTATTTCTTGTTAGATTGTAAGGAGGTTATGATGTATGCTGTAATAAAACAAAAGAAGTTTACAAAATCAATTGGTTGTATTTTAAATCCATTTAGAAAGGTAATTTAAAATATTTTGAATAATAAAACACAAAGAACATATTATTTCAAAAAGTAATCTAATATCTAAAAGGAATCATGTAAAATCCATAGCCACTTCTAAGGCATAGGCCTAGAGACTGTCTTCTTTGTCTTGTGATATAAAAACGCCTTTAACTCGAATGATTAAGCATTATCAAACATAACCATGCAAGTTTTTAAATCTAGTTTCTTTCAATTATAATAATTACCTTCTACTATCATTTTATGAACTTCTTCGCTCTCGGTTATGGAATATATTATTTTATTGACATCGTACTGTAGAGTCCTAAAGTTCTCCATTTAAATTTTACCAGCTGATCAGGTTACAGTGACCAATCCACCGAGTTTACTTACGGAGAGCAGATCAATGATCAGAGCGGAAGTAGTCGTCTGCTATTTTCATTCACCGGGGTCAGATCAGTGCGCATTCTGGGACAACGATTCCCACCGGTGGACACCGATCAGTGCGGCTGAACTCAACCAATTACAGAGCTCACAGACAAATTAAATACATTTTTACTAATATTAACTTTAACAAAATATCTGTGTGTCATATGAGGGGTTCATAACCAAAGTGAACCAAGTCATTTGATAGTAGTTCTGAGCAAATTAGGTTTAAAGTTTTATGTATTTAATTAATTATATTTGAGAACTACATGTTTTTATCAGGGCTGCCATAAAGAATATACTTCAAATTTAATGTTAGTTTGAAGAAAATAAGTTACAATAATTGTTTGCCTTAATTGTATATAATTACAAAAAAAAAAAAAAATGGACTTGGTTCACTATGGTTGTGAAAGTTTTTGTATAAATAGGATTAATAATATAATCACTATGTGAATTATAACATTGTTTAATATCATTAATATTCCTTTATTACGTATATTCAATAAAAATGATAATAACAAACAATATTTTTATATTTCAGTTGTGTTACACATTTTACTCCCTCCCTCTAAAAGTTGTAACAACCATTTAAACAAAAACTAGCCTATATTGAAACAACTCAAAATGACGTACAATATATAGTTTTCTAAAAGAAATTAAAAAAAAAAAAACTATTACAATTTGAAATATTGCATTAATCGAAAATGAATAATTAAAAAAAGAGACCCCGACGAGATCTAGCGGTGAAATAGTAAACTAACCCGGTAATCGCTACAAACGAGTTTTCCTAACCAAATTAAACTTTTAAACATAAGAATCAACCGAATCTAAATAACAATTTATATTATGAATAATTTAACCCATTATCGGATATAAATAAATGGTCAAAACAGAGGAAAACCATTCAAAATTAAAACATATTAGTATGCATTCGGCCTACTTTATAAAAGACAAAAATCTTAAACACGTTGGAACGGCCAATTGACCGATTCAATTGGGGTTAATTAATTACATTAATTAAAATAAATTCAAAGTCAATATAACAAAGGATTAAAGCCAAAGGGTGTCAGAAAAGCCCAAAATTAAGATAAAAAAGTAGTTTCCAATGTGAAAATAGTATTTAGTAATAATTTTGAAGAATTAACTAAAATTGTGTTAGTTAAATACGTGCAGACTATGACGTATGCTTTAGCGACAAAGTCGAACCAAAACCTTGCAGGATCTGACAGGAATTGACTTGTCCAGTCTTGTCTAAATTTGGTAGAAATGAATTAACATTGAAAGATAGGGGTTTGTAATTTTATTAAAAAAAGTTGTTATTATTAGATTAATGTTGAAAGGAGAGTAAAATAAGCAAGGAATAATAAAAATAATTTTGTTATGATAATTTGGTAAAAAGTTATAAACAAAAATATAAGCGTAAATAAATCGATTTTGCAGAATTTGAATAAAATCCAAAAACAAAGTAGAGTCGTTTGTAGAGTTAAAAAGGGTTAAGAAAATAAAGTAATAAAAAATATAAAGTTATAAAGTTTTATAGCTTAAAAATAAAGTGTAAAGTCATTCTTGGGCATAAAAAGGCCAATAACTCATAAAGTTCAAATATAATTAAATCATAAAAAATAGCATTTAATAGAGTAAATAATAGGGCATAATCAAGCCGAAGTTCAATATAAATAAATAAATAGTTTTGTAAAAATAAAATTAATTAATAAAAATTTTTATTAATTCAAAATAAATACAAGGGAGATTAATAAAAGGGAAATATTGATAAAATAGGGTATATATATTTGTAATAAATTGTAATGCCTTGTGAGATATGAAAAGAGCTTTAAAGGGGGGGAATGAAACGCCGAAAACCAAACGAAGGCAATTAGAGTAACATCAAGCTGAATAACTAGACAACCAAACAAGCTATCAAAAAACCAACACCAGATTTACGCGTTTCAAGACCAACCGAAGAGGATACAAGCAAGAAAAAATGGAAAGTTTCAAAATTACAGGAAATAAATTTCAAAATTTAAGCAAAACTAACGAAGTCTATAACTCAAGAAGGAAGAATAGTAGAAACGCCATTCGAATTCCAGAGAAACCAGAAAACGTCAACCAATCCATAGAAGTCAACAAAATCAAAATCCGACCACGCAAAAAGAAGTTATAGAGTTTGGGTGAAATCAATGCAAAAATTGTCAATCGACAAGTTCATACAGGCACGCAAGGCCGAAGCACCAAGAGGGAAGTGACGTCATCGGAGCTACTACGCAGAGCAAAACGGACCGCACATTGTAATTCAATAAATGAAGATAATAATTAAATTAGGCCTAATCGATGGGAAATAAAGGCACTAAAATTCATCAAATAAATCAGGAAATATATTAAGACCAAAAAATATATTTCTAAAGCAAGAAATCAGGATTTCTTGTTACATAGAGGAAGATGTTGGTTTGACAAGTTAAAAGTCGAGGATAGAAGCCTGCATCCCCTCTAACATCAGTTTAGCACGAAGCGCCAACGAATAAACAGCTGACCAAGCTCCGAGGGTACTTAGAGAAAGTCAAAGGGCGATCAGTTCGGTGTGCGTTACGTTTCTAGCTCCGGCCTAAAGCTAAGTCGGGTCGTGATAATTTCGGGAGAAGAATATCCATATAAACGGCCTATCTTGCCAAAAGATACTACAATTAACTAGGAGAGGACAACTTTAATTAAGTCTAGGAGAAGACAACTGTAAGCCGAAGAAACCATTCTGGGGACCAAGGAGAACAACTTTAAATCGCTGGAAATCGACAGAAGAAATTACGCGTCGAACTTCTTGTGTTCTGTAAGTGGCATACGATCATTGTTACTTATAATTTTAAATAAATCCCTTTTTTACAAAATAATAAATAAATTAAAATAAACTAAATAAATAAATTCAAGTAGATTCTGGGGAATTTGAATAAAGTAAACTCGTTTAGTAAATTTCATTACTCACAATGGCAAATCGTCGTATGTAAATAATACAATCATTAATATACAAATTTTAATTAATAAATTAATTAATCACTTTGCTACTTTTCAATATATGTAATTATAAGTTAAAGATTAATAAATTTCATTGTGTTTTTGAAAAAATTATTTGTTGTTTCAAAGTAATGGATTTATGTTAATTAATAAATCGTTTTTGTGTTTTCAATAGAAAATTTTGAATATATAATTTACAAATCCAATCAAGATAATCCTAAAACCATTCAGTGCTCTAGTGTAATTAAGTCAGCAGGTGAGTTATTCACGGATCACTACAAATTTAACTCCAAAGGGAACGATCCCGAAAAAGAGTCTAGAATTGAGCTAGTGTACTACACAAAAGACGAAAAAGGTCTAATTAATTTAAATTTAAAAAACTTAAGAATAGGAAACAAAAGGTTTTCCTTTTCTTGCCCTCGCCAAACCTCTCAAATTGTTCTCAAATTGTTGTTGTTGTTGGGTAGTACAACAGAACAACATCAAATAAGGCCTGAAAACACTTGGGTGTTATTTGATGAGGGAAAGTGTTAAAGTTAACAACAAAAGGTTGTGTTTATTGAATAAATTAAGAGGGTAGGGAGGTTTGCGCGTGGCAACGTGAAGTAAATTCTATAAATATCCTGTTATCAAAAATAGGTATTGCACAAGCACAAATATCAAACGATTCAGAATTAAACAAGCTTCCCAAATAATATAATAAGTTAATATAACTAATCGAAAAGAACACTCTAATTCAATGAAGAAAACATGCAAATTCACCATATTTCAGTTGAGAAATTTATACAGAGGCCTACAACAGCTGACAAGTATGTAAGATGTGGTCGAGCGATATGATTGGTCGAAAATATTCGCGGATTTATCTCAAGATATAAAGATGTTAATTTCTCAAAAACATCGGTTTTATGAATATAAAAAGAATTATTTCCTAATTTAATATAAATAGTCCATAAGATATTTATTAATTAAAAATTGTTCTGAGATCTAAGTAAAAAACTAGTGTCAAGGTGATAAACAACAAAAATTAGACGTATGGTTCAAACATAAAACGTAATGTGAAGTGTAATAAACAAATTTAACATTTTCTAAGGGAAAGCCTATTTGTGACAATAAAGAAAATTGTGATTATTACATTCTGACCTTAGCTCTGGTCAAAGACAGTTCAATACCTTAGTGCTCTATTCATATATAAAACCATTGAGCGAAAGTATTACAAATCAAGAATAAAACATAAGGGTAAATGACCCCAATACTAAATCCTGAAAATTTCATTTATAGCCTAATGGTATAAAAGATAAGTTGCAGAAAGAAATTTCGAATTTGGTGAGACCTAACCTATTTATTTCCATTGTACTTTATCTTGTGCTAAACAGAAGTTACTTTTCTTATTATTTTGAAAGTATTGACTGTAAATCAATAACTTATTTTCCAAATATTACTTAACTATATCAATGAGTAAACAATTCCTTTCATTTAATGAACTTGTATATATATGCTATGTGTATTGTAAATGTATAGTTTAATTTGTTATATATAGATATGTTTAATGAATTATTTTTAAAATTTTGGATGAACCGGCCCGAAAACCCTACCCGGAGATAGAATTTCATAAACATTAAATGTACATGAGCTCATTTTCAATTGAATTATAGATATATAATATATTTTTGAATTCTTTGATAATAACTTATGATTAGGACATTTATTTCATAATTTATTTCCTTTGTTAGTTTGAATTAAGTTTGTTCCTTTTAAATGTTTTTGGGACAAATACAATTTTGTTAATTTGAAGGAACAGTGATATTATTATTTTATTTAGAAAATTATTAAATTAAGAGACCGATATTAGATGTATAATAAGGGTAACGTTTCAACTTTAACATCATATATTGTAATTAAACTGAAAAATTAAATAAACACATATTCCTACAATAACTATTAAAAACTAAAACTAAAAATATATTTTTTATATTCAGTTGTGATACACATTTTACTTCCTCCTTCTTAAAAATTGTAACGACCATTTAAACAAAAGCTAGCCTATTTTAACATCATAAATTGTAATTAAACTGAAACATTAAATAAACACACATTCCAACAACAACTATTAAAAACTAAAACAAAATATCTAATATAGTCTATTCATTCATATAATATTTCATCATTATAAGTTAAATCAGCATCATCAGATTGTTTTTCAATGTTTGATCGGGTATTTGTTTCCACTGTCAAATTTCTGAAGAAAGAATGATGCACTGGAGGTATGTAAGGTATAAGTTTATCATATCTTTTTTCTTAGCAGTGGTGACGTTTTGGTGCCCAGAGTACAATGGTTCTTGAACAACAGATGCTAAAGATTGTAGTGGCCGCCCACAACTATTATTTTTCAAATTTATTTGTCGGAATGGCATTTTTTCATTTAATGTCTCTTTGATGTAGAGGCTGAAAGGGGAACCTCTAACAAATCTCAGCCATTGTATTTTGAGCCAATTAAAGGCTACACCATCTACATCTTTCTTTCTATTAATGACACTCTCTTCAAGAGATTTTGTAGACAAGAATTCATGATGTTTCATTTCACAAACATTAAAGTGTGGTGTCTTTTTTT
>JAGFPH010003401.1:106469-126858 GCA_018207615.1 Philaenus spumarius | reverse complement strand
ATAAAATGGCCAAGTATCATTCAGAAGGTTGTCCAATAGTTTATAACGATGAATCATATATAGACTCCTCTCATGTTTAAAAAAAGGGATAGTCTGACAGCACAAACTCAAAAGCTGGCATTAATAAAGGCAATCGCCTTGTAATGTTACACGCTGGTGGAGAGATGGGATTCATTAAGGACTGTTTAGCAATGTGGCAAGCAAACCATTCAACTGGGGATTACCACAACAACAACATGAAAAACACTAAAATTACGTTAAGTTTCTACAAGAAAGGCTTATTCCAAACTTACCAGAGAAAAGTGTAATAGTGATTGATAACACATCTTATCACAATATAGATACTGACAAAAAGCAATATAGTCCTAATTCCACCTACAATAAAGCAGATATACAAGCCTGGCTTATGTGCAAAAATATACCTTTTTCTCACAGCATGCTGAAAATTTCAGTTATATGAGCTTGTACAATTGACCATGACAGTCAATTAAATGCTTCAGTTAAATAGAAGCAATTGACCATGACAGAAGACCAGTTGGAGATATAGTACCAATTACTTCAATGTGTCATTTTTTCGTCTTTTTATACACACATGGATTTTTCAAGGGTAAAACGTAGTAATCGACGTAAAACATTTATGTATATTTCAAGTTTAACAACTATCAGTACATCACTTCCAGATCATTGAATCTGTGAAAGTAAAATTTATCTCCAACTCCTACTAAGAAAGAAATTTTCCCAAATAATGTGGGCCTAATGATGCGCTACTTTAATTTTCTTATCGTTAAAGTTTGTATGGCCAAATGCATCAATCAATTCTAAAGTCTTTCTTGAAATTTTTTCAGAGTATTTCCAAGATACCTGTATGTTCTGGCTAATACTGTAGTTTTAAACTAACACACAAATAAATTCCAGCTGCCGCCTTTTTGTATTTTCTATTTGAGTTCTGTTTTAACCACCAAATCAAATGTTAATAAATAACCGTTTTTATAGTTTAAATAATTTTAAGTACAGATAATACATATTAGTTATTGCTAATAAAATAAGCGTTTGTAGTACAGAAGAACCAGGACTGAGATGTCCATAAGCTACAAAGATTTACATGAGTAAAACTGATTAATTAACAGCAATTACATGTTCAATTGCTTAGATCAGTGGTTCTCAACCTGAGGTTTCCGAACCCCCAGGGGTTCTTAACGTTTGCTAGGGAGTTCACGGAAAGAAATTGTGTATTAGTGGACACGTACATTGTATAGAATTACAGTATTATACAGTTAAAATGATATTAATATCGTCCAACAAATATAATAAATTATAAATACAAATTTACTACAGAATATGTCAAACATATATAAGCAATTTTAAGTCACTTATTAAACTAGTATGTAGTAAATAAAAATACTAAAATAAATAGAGTGAGTAGGCCTATATATAAATAAGAGTGAATATGAACGTCTGTCTGACCAGGCAATTAAGGTTTTATTGCCTTTTCCATCCACAGAACTGGAAAAGATGTTTTTGCCCTACACATTTATAAAAAAAAATACAGAAATAAGTTGAATGCTGCCCCAGACAAAACAACTTACTTGGCTTCTTTTGAACCTAACTTTAAAACATTGTGAGCAACTAAACAAAGACCAAATTGCAAATATAAGAGTGACAGAAGTGTTCATGGGCGCCCATACCTATGGGCAGAGGGTGGCCACAGCCCCCCCTTAGCTCACAATCCTTACAAACGTTATGCTGTTGACGAGCTTTTAAAATACCACGACCATGACATTTTAAGACTACCCCATTACCATCCGGAGCTTAATGCCATGGAACTTATATGCGCTGAGGTTAAAAATTGGGTTGTGGCCAATAATGTAACTTTCAAGATTGCTGATGTCGAAAAACCAGCCAGGAAAAAATTTCAAGAAAATTCTGTGGAAGGTTGGAGAAAATGCGTGAGAACGTAAAAAAACACGAACAGGAATTTCTGGGAAACCAAGAACACTTAGAAAATACATTTAATCTTTTGTGACAAACTTGGGAGAAGGATCCAGTGATGAAGATGAATCTGATTCAGACAGCGGTGAATTTTCGGATGGAAACATCTCAGGTGTCAAGGAACTTCTGTAAAAGGTGCAGATGACTTCAACTTATGTATATTTTTCTTATAGTATTGATAAAATATTTTTGTTGCAGTATTAATAATGTGTACTATTTGTTGTTTTATGTTTTGGCAATTAATGGTATTTTATGCTTTTAATGTGGAAATAGAAAAACTAAAACTTTGTGATAATCTGATGATGGTGGTCCTCACTGAAACCGGGCATTAAAAATTAAAATAAGGATTATTTCTATGGAGAAAACAAGGTAATTATTTACAATAATTACATAACTTAAGTTAAATCAGCAACCCTGGTGGCTATAACCTTAATGTTTATATTATTGGTATTCCAATTTCATAAATGTTTACTTTCACCGTTAATGAATTACAGTATTACTATGCCTATAATATGGATTTACTAACTGTAAGATGTCATAATTATACAATCATCACAACTACAGAGCAGACATGAGTTAGGTAGGCAGGCGGAAGACAAACGCGTTGAGCGGTGCTCTGACCGTGATAACACCAAAACACACAGGAAATAATTCACCCAATTAGCCTTCCCAAAACTTACATGCCAACAACTTCTCTATCCACTTCTATCACAGCTTTACGCTACAGCATCGGCCAAACATACTAACTAAGAACGTATAATTAACTAAATTCCTGATTGGCCGACAGCTTTCGCCTAGCCGCAAGTTTAGACTAAAACCAAAACACTAACACAAACTCTAAACTTGCGGAAACCCTAGCCAATCACAACCCGATTGGTTAGCTTCACCGTAAAATCACACAATAGCTCGGCCATTGTTCTCCACTAACAATGACCGAGACATTGTATAAGAAAGGCGCCTTTTCTTGTTCAATCATGCACTATGCACCGGAGAGCTTGCGCATGCGCAGATGACTTCTACTCACCACGTAACATTGACAGTGACAGTAGGTACTTACAGTAGCAGCAGACATGGTTCTGTGGTGATTGTTTATGCTGTACGTTTTGTTACAAAATGTCCTTAGAAGAGAAACTGATTGTGCTAGTACAGGAGTACCCTGTGCTGTACGACCTGGGCCACAAGGACTACTACAACTTAATTATGAAGGAGAATATTTGGGAAGAAATGAGCGATCAATTAAATGAAAAAGGTAAGCAATAAGCTTAAGTTAAATAGTTTATTGAAGGATACACTTTAACCTTAGAGCTGGTAAACGTCGATAATCGACGGTCAAACTTCGCTGTTGTGTATTTAGTTCTAAATAGAACTGTACAAGAACATTTATCAATTTCAAATTTCTTGTTTTGAAAACACAAGTTTTTATGTTCCTACTACAAGACTGCTATCAAAAGTATGCCAAGTTTGAAACGTAATTTAGGAATATATGCTTTGCCCAAAAATGAAATATTATAACAAAGTGTAGAGAATAAATCAAAGAATTAATTGAACTGTATACTTGTAAATTATCTTTTCATAAAAGTGGTTGACTTAGAATTATTTGAATAACAAGAGTGAGAACAAATATAAAAACCTCCCATTCATGCTTCCAATACCAACATCGGCTATTCTTTGCATACAAAAAGTCGCTATGTTTGAATTTCAACCTTCAGATGAGAACATCATAACACTATATTTCCCACGGTCCTACACAACAAACCGTCCAAACAAAACATATTTGGTTTACACGAAATGTTAGCTTCAAGCATTCTCTTTACAGATATATCAAAATATGTCTAAAATCGATGACACTTAAATCACGTGTAATAAGTAAGGCTGTTTATTGGTTGGAAACAGCTGGTTCTAAGGTTGTTCTAGGGTTAAGCCTTGCAAGCTGGTTAATACTAACTCTTTGACACAAAAGCAATGGGGGACGTATCTATTACAATTGCAGGGGCATTTTGTCTAACCAGATAGTTCATCTATTGGCTACACCAGTGCTGCACGCTTTCACTCTGGATTTGCAGTCAAGTTATAATATTCATTGCTTAGCCATCTTTGTTTCTTCACAGCATAACTACATTATGCAGTTCCAACAATTTTGGGTGTTTAACGTATGAGTAATACATTTCAAAGTTAAGTTAATTGTTAACAAGTGTTAACTAAGTGTTTATAAATATGTATTGAAGCCAACATTTCCAGTTTGAACTGCTCCATGCTTACTACCAACTTAAATTTAACATCCCACACCAGCTATTGAAACCTCATTCAACATGTTCTTTGAACTATGAACTCGTTCATATCTTTGATAGTAACAATAAGTTAAACTAATGATTGCTACTTCAGCTTAAAAAAAGGAACTTATCATCACACGCCAGCTGTCGAAATCTAAATCAACACTGTTCTCTGAAGTTTTTCAAAGTTTATCTATAAAATAACTTTTACACTTTTCAGAATAGCGACATGATTTTGCTTATACCACATAAGTTGAAATAGTACAGGCTTACAATTAGAGTTAATATAAAACTGAACAATGTCACTAATTTTAAGAAAGCCTAAGGAAACTTTTTAACAATAATTTGTGCACTTATTTTGTTGATAGGGTGGTGAGCGCTATAGCAAATTTTTGACTGTCCAGTGCTAAAGGGACTCATTTCTAAATTATTTCTTTTGTGGTGTCACACATATAAAAATTATGTAATAAAACAAAATGTATTTTATTTATTTTACTTCAGGTATTATTTTTTTTAATCAAAGGTTGGCCAACAATATATATACATATATACAATTAAGTACTTACATTTAATACAAGTGTTGTATGTATTTCATAAAAACTTGTGTGTTTTGGTAACTGTTAAAGTTACAATAATTTCAATTAATATTAAACTAGGTACCCTATATTAAACTAATTAGATTTCATTAAAAAGGGTGGGTTTTTCTTAATCTTTATTATTTAGTAAGGGAGGGTTTTCCTTTTCTTAAAACCAAATTTTGTACAGTTTTCTATTAAGGGCATATTAATATCTTTTTCTTTAACTAAGGGTGTATCATTTTTTAAATAACAAAAACTTGTTTAATAAACAAATTGTTTATTACATCATTTAATTTGTATTCTTTGTCTTTGCCTGTAAATGGATAAGTCAGATTTCTAGGTTTCACCAACTAAGGTAAGCAGGTTCTCATATAACAACTTTTAATCACTTCATTATATATTTTTTTTTTTATGAATACATGTGCAGTCATTATGTAGCCCCTGTACATTTACAATTTCGTCAGACTGGCACAATTTGAAAACTTCTGATCCGCACAATAAATTTTATTTAACTTGTGCATAACACATGTTTATATAATATTTTCTTATGCTGGCTAGTTCAAATATGGCATTAGTTTTATATCACGAAAATGTAAACAAGAACTTATTATGCAGCAGTAACAGTACGTTTACGGCGTCAATGTATTGAAGGTGAGTGAGGAGAATGTTCTTCACCACTATTTTAATGTGTTTTGGTTTAAGGCGTTGAAATTATGGTGAAAAAAAACTTACAGCAAACCACACATTACTCGACCAAAACAGGAAACTAACATGCTTTTTTGTATTTATCGTTAATTTGCAAGTAGTAGGCTTCTAGTTGTAGGTTAACCTAAAGTGTATAAGTCCTGAGCTTTAAAAATACCTAAGCTTTGTGTTCCTGAGTTTAGGAGTATCCAAGAACCTAAATACATCAGATATGTACACTAGTTCTAAGTGTTAAATGTTGTTTGTAACAAGGTAGCTAGTCTTTTAGTTCACTGAAATGCAGCAAATTAACCCTCTGTTACACGCAGCTGATCAAAAAGGGATATTTTGTGTTCCAAAATCCCTGCGAATGGTAGCACTAAATCAGGCCTCATAGTATCTTCCTAGCTATGCTAAATAAGTGAACCAGTAGTGCTTTAGTGTTCACCAAATCTTACACAGCCCCCCCAGTATTAACTTTTGATCTGCGAGATTGTAAGTCTTTTATGTTATTTATTTAATTCATTATTTTTGTCTTCTCTCTATATATGAATAGTCTCTACTGAAGTTTTATTATTTTTATTTTGCTGTGGTGATAGTTAAAAGGGGTTCTGATCTCACAGATCACCACAAGCCATATTGTATGCCAAGCACTATAATCACTATGGATCAAATTTATTCACTGCAAAATGAGGCTGATGTAGACGAGATCGTTCGGATGCTAGGCGAGGAAGATAATGAGAGAAATCAAAGAAGAAACTGACACAGATGACGATGTTTCCGAACAAGATATTATTCCAACAATTGAAAACGATGAAGATGAATGCGATTCTTCGGAAGTGGAAGTGATGGGTCTGTGAAGATTATTATTTCGTCTATCTGTTGAGAAATGAGAAAATTATAAATACAAGTACATGGAAAAAAACCCTAATAATCATGCGAGTAGACGTGTGGGACAATACATTGTATTCATCTACCTGCGATGTAAGGTGCAGCAAAAGAAATGTTATTATGGAACTTTGGAAACTATTGGTTAATAACACTATCTTGGATGCAATTGTAAATTAATACATTGACAAAATTATTGAAAAATTTGCTGCTAGACCAAAAGGTGCTAAACATACTGATTTGATTGAAATAAAAACGTTTATAGGTCTTTTATACCTTACTGGAGTGTATAAAGCATCAAAGTTGAATTTAGAAGAATTCTATAGAATGAACCCTTGGAAAATTCCACCTAGAATGAAAACCTCTTTCAATGACATTCCATTCTTCACTACTAGCAGGTACCTGAAACATTTTATGTATTAAATTTATTTTGAATAGACTTTCAGAAAACTTTGTAGTTTTTATTTTCAAGACTAGTTTTTAGCAGGTACCTGAAACATTTTATGTATTAAATTTATTTTGAATAGACTTTCAGAAAACTTTGTAGTTTTTATTTTCAAGACTAGTTTTACCTAAAGGTACTTACCTAAGGTAATAAATACTTTATAGATATTTTTACTTTTATTTATTAATAACCAAGGTTAATTAGTAAAAAAATTAATAAATGAGATAAAATCATTATTCATTTTGTTTTAAAGCTAAGAGTAAAATCTTAGTTTTTAATTTTTAGTACATTTTTATTATTATTACATATTTTATTTCCAGATCATAACCAATTGTACTACAAATGAAACTGTAGACACTGAATACCACAACAATCAGTCTCGTGGCATCCAAGACACTGAAGCAACATTCATTTCCACCCAACAGTCTGAAGAGAATGACATTTCATTTGGACATTTAAACAGGAATTTCAGAAGCTAAATAAGAGCCTAACAAAAAAAATCGATAAAATCCAATAGAAAAGGAATTTTTTGTTCTACTAATGAGCTCAAACAATTGCAAGAAATTATAAAGATACACCAGGTACCTCAACCAGAAAACTAATTTGATTGTTTTGGAAAGAATTTTGCAGTTCAGATAAAAGCTTTAAACTATGAAAACGCTTTGATTGCCCAATCAAGAATTCAAAACATTTTGAGTGAGATGGCTATAAAAAATTATAGATCATTTTCTAGTATTCATTTCTAGTATGTCAGGTTCTACCGGTAAATCATCATATCTATTTTCGATGGATTCTAGAGTAAGTTCACCCGTAGAAAATAATAATGATCTGTTAGCTGATGCAATTTCTATCTGTTTTAGAAATGAATATTTTAAATGTTATTTATGAAAAAGTACCCTGTTTTTATTATGAGAATTACTTTATTTGATAAACATTTATTAATTATTACTTATTAGTTCGATCAATAAAAATTGTATATAATGCTATTTACAAGAAAGTTCTGTTTTTATTATAATAATTTATTGTAATAATTTAATAAACAATTTATAAAATAAACATTAATGGTACAAATATAGGTAAATATATTTGTATTTAATAAAGTCTACTTACTTTTATATAATCCTTAAAGGTTTTGTACACAGCGTCTAGAACTTCAGGGACAAAAATACTAATTGCTGGTCTTGAAACCCGGAAAAAGTGCAATAAACTATGATAACAATTACCGGTATCGAGAAATGATAGAGTTAGTTATAATAAAATTTTTGCAGGTATCGAAGGTCTCATAATTGAACGATATTAAGCAGAGAGGAACTAACCCACAAATTTTAAATATTTGAGTTTAGGCTACTACAGTCCATTCAATCCCGCATGGCACCTAAGGGATTATTAGACCCTTACACACATATGCACTTAAATGCAGTTGCCAGCGACCGCCCCGCCTGGAAATTAGATTACTTACACACTGAAGCCATCAGTGCGACTTCTTTCAAATAGGGTATTTTTGAACAATTTTCAAAAATCAATACATTATGCTTTTATTTACTTCAATACATAAATATTTATTCTAAACATGAAAAAATATATATTTTATCACAAAACCATAGAATAAAAAAATTTAAAAGAAATTTTACAGGACTAAAAGTAATTATTTTTGAGAAAAAAATGTTGTACAGGTACTTTTTCGATCAGATACATTTCCCACACGAAAATTGTTTTCTACCTCTACACATAATTCATGGTACCAAGTTCGACAAACCTGGCACTGGATCCAGTCTCCTTTTGCATGAGATCTTTCATCATAATAGTCAATTCCACAAAATCCACAAACGTCCCTGTTGGCTGTAGAACTACCCAAGTATTCGTTTCTTTCCTTTTCTTGTTTTATAATTTTTAAGTCTGTTTTATTCATGCTTTGTCGTGAAGCTGTTGTTACTGCTAATTTCTTCAAAGATTTCTTCTTTTCTTTTAGTTTAGGCTGTCCAGATGTTGATGGTTCACCCCGGACATCAACGTGTTTTAGTGAGAACAAAGCTCTTTTAATTCCAACGTTTTCCACTGATGTAAGATGCTGTGCAGACATTTTCTTCCTTCTTTTTCCTGAAGTTTTCTTTACAGGTGTTGGCAAGATCTCTTTGAATGATTCTTCTGGAGATTTTGAAATGCTCATAGAGGAAGTCTGGTTTTCTTTAGAAGGGACAAGTAGGCTAGGACTTGATCGTTTCAAGGCAGAGGACTTTATGGATAGTTCAACTGAATTTGGAAGATTTAGTGGATGATCTATTGTTGTTGCATCTGATGGTGAAAGATAATTTAAAGAAGAAGCAAATTTTTCAGTGGGAATAATATCAGAGATATGTGAATTGCAAGTCACAACGCAAAATTCAAATATGCAAACAACCTTTCTCTGTCCAACCGCAATAGATAAGACTCCTTTTCCAACCGCTAGATAGCAGCCAGGCCCTGTATAGGCCATCTTACAGAAGCTTCGATCCCATTTTACCAGTTCCACTACGAGTTCACCTCTCCGGCCCTTACACTGAGACTAGGAACGCTGACTTCAACTCGAGATGTCTCGCCACTTGTGTTAAATAATAGAGTGTTAAATGTCAAATATCTAAACATAAATATGTTATCAGACTCTAAAATAGTTTCGTATTGTAAAGTGGTGTTCGTAATAAGTCTGAAACTTTCGGTCTACACTCAAATATTGTAAATCATGATTTAGATACTATTTTCATTTTGTTAACTTAAGATCTAATATTGTCTCTGTATAGACAAATGTTATTTTTGTAAGTAAGGAGAGATTATAAGAACAGTTTAAGTGAACTAAAAAACGTTGTGAAACATTTGGAATACGAGTATTATTCTGAAAATATCTATATATCACTCAAAATTGAACTTTTGGAACATTGGTAATTTTTGTAAGATAGGAAACTTTTATTGTAAAGAAATTTTTTGATCTGCCTGTAGCTTCAGTATTTTTTAAATTTAATTTCATTGGTAATATTGCTTCTAATTAGGTTTAATTCCTATAATTTTATGTGTTTTTTGTACGATTTTAAAATTTAAATGTTACATTGAGAAAACGTTGATATATTAAACTCTTTAAATTGTTTGTTGCAATGATCCGACTTATTATTTTTATACCATGGTTTCAATCATGTTAGTACTAACTCAGCCAAAGTGTATCCCCCTCGAGGTTTTTTGAAGTAAAAGATAAATTAATTTGTTAATTGGTAAACTAGGCTTCAGTAGAGGCAGTAACGTCATTCTATTGTGAACTTGTTAAAATTATGTAACCCATTTTTTTTACAAGTTGCTAAACCATATTTTTTATTGTAACCCCTAACGTTACAAGCTAAATTTCCATTAAATGATAACGGACATTGTTAAATGATTACGGATATTGTAGGTTAAGTTTGTTGTTACTGAATTTAGGTAAAGAATTCGTCACCCTCAAGATGATAAGGTGTAACTCATAAAAATGCGGAATTGAGTTACGCCTATCACCTTATTCAGCTCAGCGAACTCTACACGTTCGTGGCGAAGGCGTATCTCAATTATAAACGGTTCCCAATATATTGCATCACTTCATTTCGCCCCAACTCATATATTGCACAAAAGTTCTCAGGACAAAGAGGCGGAACACAAGATACACCTGTTCATCTTGAGAAGAAAAAGGAGGAGCAGAAATCTTGTTGGGTGTATCTGAAGTTACTCCTATTAGTCTTGAGTCGTTAAAAGGATATTACATTTGTAGCTTGCTTTGCTTGTAAAACACAGTTTTAATAATTTCGATTTGGTAGAAATCTATTTCTGTTGAGCCCTTGACATTTTTAAATTTTGTTTCTTTAATTAGTTGTTGATGGTGAATTGCTTCGACTGATTTTAACAACGTCTCTCGTTTTTGAGACTGCTATGTTTTGTTTTATTTGCAGTACTGATTGATGCATGTACCTCAACTTTTCAAACTTTAATATTTTAGCTCCGTATTTAGCTGTTACAGTTTTTTTATGTTCCAAATATTGAACAGTGATGTAGCACATTGAAGACACTCAACATGGATGTTGTAGTTCAATGGAAAAATGGAGAACTTAATGTGGTTAACGAAAAGGAACTTGTGTGCATTTATGGAAGTAAAGAATTAGTGGTTGGCTCCTGCGCATATTGTATTGTAAAATATTGTACTATGACATTCCATTTTACTAAGAACTTCCAGTACAGGCTAGTAAAAACACTTATAATGTTTTCTGGCTCCCAGAATCTAAAGCGAAACTAAATTCAAAGCCTAGAAAATCCTAAGTTAGACTCCACATTCTGCAACTTCCAAGAAACCTCTGGGAAAATAAAGAAAAAGAGCAGAGTGATTCAAATAAAATAAGAGCTGAAAAAGGGGGTAGAATCAATAGCAAAAAGTAAGATATGTGTTGGATTGATTCAACAATGCTTTCAAGAAACATTTCATCCCATATCAAAATGTCTGTTTTGATGTAATAGGGATAAAAAACAGATGTTCCTTCATTACTTAGCTTCCAAACAAAAAACACAAACAGTATGAAATAAAAAAAATAGAATGTTGCGACAGCACTGCCAATTATGTAAACTATAGAACTTAGCTTAGTTTTTAAAGATGGGCAGCCATTAACAGAAAAAGTTATTTTTGAAGTTATGCAAAAGAGTCAGTTGTTGGAGAAGGAGGTATGAAGCCATTAATTATATACAAGCAGGGCTGGTGAGAGGGTGGCGGCGCAGAGCCCCGGTGCAAAGGATAAAAATTGTTATTTTTGTATTTACTCACTCAAGTTTTGTCATTTTCTATCAGTTCTTCAATAAATAGGAATTTCGTAAGTCGAATATACACCTGGGACCTCAGTCTTATCTGCGAGATGTTTTTATTTAGAATTATTGTAGCTTATTATAATATTTTGAATGAGTTGAACGATTATCGTTTCCATTCAGACCTGTGGTATATTCCGAAGGCGAAATGTAACGGAAGACATGCAGTGTCAACTTTTTCATTAATTAAATACTGTACATTTTTTAACGTTAGTTACCACAATGTTTTTTTCTTTTACTTAATGTAAGTGTACTTTTTGTCTTATATAAATTTAATTTGAATAAATATCTTGAAGAAATAATTAATATTCATGTATTAATAATACAGAAAAGGGTCCGAAATTCTGGCTAGTGCGATATCTCCTATTGGGAGGTGCTGCAGCCTGGCAGAAAAAATGTAAAACAGCACTAAGAGCCATTCGTTATCGTTTAGAGGCAGACCTATAGTGAGCGTGTATACTGTTTGGTTGTGGTGTTAAAAAACTGTTGTTGGTGCTTCGAAAACTTTTGCAGGTATGTAAATATTATTTTTTTTACGTAGGATATACGTTTATGAAAGTATTTATATCATAACTGTTCTGTAAAACACAGTTAGGGCTAGCGAAATCAACTTTATCCGTGTTTTCGTTCCCGTTGTAATTTTATTAGCCCCAAAAGTGTGCACTAGGTATAGCCCAAATTTGGACCATTTTGTCAAAAAGGCTCATACAAGTCGGTTTTGTTACAGAATGCCCAGAAAGACATCAAAGTATGTATCAAAAAACAAGAGAAAGAAGTGGAATGAAGCCGACATGGTAAAAGCGATTTGTACTGTTCGAGCTATAAAGATGGGTACTCTTAAAACAGCTAAAACTTTTAATGTACCAAGGTCCACTCTGCAGACTATAAGTAAGAAAACTGAAGATTCTCCTTCAAAATTAGTAAAAACTAAAATCGGAAGGAAACCCATATTGGGTACAGATTTGGAAGCCCAGTTAGTGTCCTATCTTATACACATGGAAGAAAAGTTTTCCGGGTTCACTCTTGGGGACTTACGATGTATTCCAAGTAGCAGTGAAAAACCAAATTGATCATCCGTTTAAAAACGGAGAGGCTGCAAGGTCTAGGGTGGATCTTTTCTTATTACCGTCAACTGGGGTGAAGATGACCACCGGGGTGAAATGAACAAAAACTAAGGAATCGTTAAATTTTATTTCTATCTCAAACTAATAAACTTATTGTATAACAAATATTTTTTTGCATGCCCAAGCCTTGGGATATTGATTTTTGTTGTTATTTGGCCTCCATGTAACATGCAAAATACTAAAAAAAAAATTAATCTGAAAGTTGTTTTTACAGGGAAAAAGTTTGCTTAAAACTGTGTTATGTTAAAGAATAACCTTTGGGATTTATAAGTTGAATATTTTATCAGAGCTACTTTAGATCCTTGTAAAGAAGATGAGATGGTTGAAATTTTTTTCAATCAAGTACTTTTTGAGTTTTTTTATTTGTCATTGTACTTTTTCTTGTTTTTAGGGGCGAAGATGAACAGCCTTTATTCACGGGGTGAACATGAACACTATGCGCCACCAACACTTAGTTGATGGTTTTTTTATTTTATTTTCTTTGTTTCAGGTCATTTTTGTTTGAAAAATAATTGAAGTACAGTACTGTTATGACCTAAGAACTTATTTCAAAATACCAAGAACATATAAGCGGACTGTTGGTGTAAAGGTGATAAAGAACTATTCACGTGAAACACTTTTGCAAGCTGTTCAAGAAATTAAAGAAAAACAAATATCTTTAAAGCGTGCCAGCAAAAAGTATGGTATTCCAAAAGGAACACTAAGTTTGAATGTGAAAAAACAGGATGTGTTAAAATCTCATGGTGGACAAAAAGTGTTTAGTGACGCTGAAGAGCTCATGTTATGTAAAGTGTTGATAAAAACTTCTGAGTGGGGGTTTCCCTTAACCTATGACGATTTAAGGTATATAACTAAAGGTTATCTTCAGAGACAGGGTAGAGCTGTACCAAAATTCAAAAACAACCTCCCTGGTCCTGATTGGGCATCTTCTTTTTTCAAGAGACATAAAGATAAGTTGACCGTTCGAAAATGTACCAACATAACACCCAAAAGAGGTTCAGTTGACAAAGACATAGTCAACAGTTATTTTGATAACATAGAAAAAGAATTGCAGGGAATTCCTCCTGAAAATGCCTTTAACTTTGATGAGACCAATGTGTCTGACAACCCAGGAACCAAAAATTGTGTTTTTAAAAGGGGCGTAAAATACCCAGAGAGAATAATGGGCCACTCAAAAACTTCCATTTCATTAATGTTCTGTGGTTCGGCAGCAGGTAATCTTCTCCCAATCTACACTGTTTATAAGGGTGAAAATCTATGGTCCACATGGGCCGAAGGAGGGCCTCCTAATGCCCGGTACAACCGAAATTCCCATGGCTGGTTTGATGAGGTAACATTTACTGACTGGTTTAAATCAACTTTTCTTCCTGTGTCACAAAAACTAGAGGGTAGTAAATTGCTGCTGGGTGACAATTTAGCCAGCCACTTTTCATTGGAAGTGATCCAAATGTATGAAGAAAATCATATAAGATTTTTTTTTGCCTCCTAGTTCTACACATCTAATGCAGCCCCTTGATGTTGCGTTCTTTGCCCCGTTGAAGAAATGCTGGCGCTCAATACTGACAGAATACAAAAGTAAGTGCCCCAGCAGCTTATAGACTGGAATAAGAAAAGCTGAGTTTCCAAGATTGTTGTTAGAACTCTGGGGTGCCCTCCATGAAAACAATGCTGCAAACCAATATCTAAAGTCTGCTTTCAAGACAACAGGGTTGGTACCTTTAGATAGACAAAAGGTGTTGGAAAAATTACCTACGGTTCAAACTGATGGTACACAAGAAAACCAATCCCAAACTAACCTGAATGACTCTGTTCTGGAGTACCTTCAGAAAATCAGAAATCCTGGATGTGCTAAATCAGGACGCAAAAAGAAAAAGCTTGCTGTTCCACCAGGAAAAAGCATTACCAGTGCTGACCTTTCTCTTAAAGCTCAACCAGGTTCCAGTGGTACAAGTCAACCAAAAAAGCAAAAGAAACAGACAATCAAAAGAAAGAAAAAAAAACATTTCAAATGACAGTGAGTCAGAAGAAGTTGATGAACCAGAACAGAAGAAAGACATGAAGAGCAAAGAGCGCAATGATTCTGACAGTGATTCACAACCAGAAGTATTGTTTCAAGAATCGGATGAAGAAACATTAGAGATGATGGCTGCAAGATTTGAGCAGGAAGAAGAAGAGAAAGAAGAAATTAGAGTTGCAAAAGTTGGTGCATTGGTGCTAGTGACATTTTCCACAAAAAAAAAGTGTGAAGCACTATGTTGGACAGATCTTGGAACTCAATCAAGAAAATGATGACTATCTAGTTAAGTTTGTACACAAGTGCAAGGCTGACAACAGTTTTGTGTGGCCAGAAAAAGAGGACTTGTCTGTAGTGCCAAGAAATTACATTATCATTGTTCTCCCAGAGCCCCAGATAGACAGGAGAGGGGGAAAAGTCCGTTTCAAGTTGTGGTTTGATGGCTACAATGCGCAATGAACAATTGATTCTTCAATTATATCTATACCGTAACTACAAAGCCAGGATATATAAAATCATGAAAAAGAAATATTTTCTCTGCATTTTATTACAATTATTTATGCCTAAGTGCATTATTAGACATTTATTTACTTCTGATTTAATTTGAACAAGCTTTGTTGATTTAGTTCATGGTTGCTCCGTTTGATGTTTCTTTAGGTACATTTAATTTCATAACTCTCATTTTTCAAAGTAAAATTAAAAAAATATACCAATAAAACTTAAAGTTGTGGAGAATTTTTTGATAAGGTACTATTTGTATTATTACTAACAAAAACTCCTTTGATATATGTTAAAATAAAAAGCAAAATTTTTCCACAATCAAAAAATATTTTTTTTTACCCCAAAAACAATTTTAAAACCAGATTTGGTAGTGTCAAAATGTTCATTTTTTCACACAGTTTCAGAATATAAGGTCAAAATGATCATAGCTTATTCACTGCTTACTTTATATGGAAAATCAGCTTGGTGTTCATCTTGACCCCAAACCCGGGGTGAAGATGAACAGTCAGTAAACATTTTTTTCGAAGATATTTGACAAGCTAAAATTTTTCTAGTACATAAAAGTTTTCATAAGTACCCCATATAAGAGTATAAAATTAATTAATTAATTTTAATAAAAAATAAAAGTTATTTAAAAAATTACAAAAAAAAATTTCATCTTTTCCCCAGTTGACGGTACGTCATAAAGATGAACTGTCACTACGGAAGCCCTGTGGAACAAAGTTTTCGCGTGCTCTGAGGTTCAACAAAGACAATGTTAACGTCTTTTATAACTTGTTAGAGGAGGCTTATTCAAAATACAAATTTAAAGCTGATAGAATCTACAATGTAGACAAAACCGAACTCACTATTGTTCAAAACAAAGTCCCATATGTTGTTGAAAGAAAGGGGAAAATGCAAATAGCCTCTCTTACATCTGCTGAGCGAGGTGCAACAGTCACGGTAATTGCCTGTATGAGTACTGCTGGCCACTATGTTCCTCCATTTGTTATTTTCCCTCGAAAGGATATGAACAATCAGTTGATGAGAGGAGCTTCTCCTAGGACAGTCAGCGTTGCTCATCCGTCAGGATGGGTTCAGAGCAACATCTTCACTGATTGATTCAGACACTTCGTGGAGAAGGTCAAACACTCAGAAGAATCTCCAGCGCTCCTCATCTTAGACGGCCACTACAGTCACACACGGAATGTCGAGCTAATTGACCTTGCAAGAAGCAACCACATTGCTATTGTGTCTCTTCCTCCTCACTGCACCCACAAAATGCAGCCCCTAGATAAAACGTTTATGGGACTACTCAAAGCTCACTATAAGAAGAGATTAGACAGTGGCTTCACCACTCACAAGGACCTGAAACCTTCTATGAAATTATGGAATTGTTCAACAAAGCATACTTGAAGGTCCAAACGGAAGAAATCGCAGTGAAGGGATTCAAGGTCACTGGGATTTTCCCCCTAAATAAGAACAACTTCACTGATGCTGATTTCGTTGCATCACAGAATAAAGTAGCCATAAAATGCAGCTCTCAAGAAAAACCACATGACAATCTCGAAAAACACACTTCTCTTGACGCACAACCTGATTTGGCTATTCCTGGACCATCACACAGACATGACTCAGCTGCTTTGAACATCTGAGCAACATCTGCCAACACAATAACTGGCACCCCAAGCCCAGCACTTCCGGAGAACCAGCCAGGTAAACCTATCCCTTCATCTGTGAGCCCTATGTCATTGCTCCAGTACCGACTGCTAAAAGAAAAAAACCTACAGTGGACGAAAAGCTGTTGCTCTTGCTTGATTACTGGAACTCCTTAAAACAGTACTGGTAAAGTCTCTGGAAGAGGCTAGTCAAACAAAACGTCCAAAGCTGAAGGCTGTCAAAAAGAAACTGAGTTTTGATGAAAAATGCAAAGAAAAAGTGAGCAAAAAAAGAAGATAAAAAATGAAAAGAAAAAAGCGTTAAAAGGAAATAAAGATAGTACAGACGAGTCGGAAGTGGAAGATCCAGCAGCCCTGGTCGATGATGACTTTAGTGACATGGAAAACAAAAGCCAGATCAGCCTGCATTTTCTCAAATGACACCAAAGGAGACACCCATAGGTCATGTGCATCATTTGTAACATGTGGGCCCATAATGAATGTGCTGGTGCCAACAAAGATATATATGTTTGTGACTTTTGCAAGTAAAACAGGCAAAGAAACTTTAGTTTTTCGGCAATTTTCAGCTGTTCTTTTCACTTTTTTATGGTATATAATAATTTTACAAACTTCTCTTAGTTTTACAACAATATTTTTAGGGGTAGCCCAAATATAGACCACACACTACGAAATTACAATGTTGAAACTTTATTTAATTCACAAAAAATAAAAATTTTGAAATTAAATAATTTTAAGAATACAGGATTTGAAGATAAGTCCCTAAACTATAGTTTTATTTAAGTTTCATCATCATACTTCCAATATAAGCCAAGATATGTCACCAAATGAAAACGGTAGCCCAATATTGGTCTTTCTCCTCTAAGTCTGTTATTGAAGTTCATTTTCAAAGATAATTTGGATGAAAGTGGGGTTTTGCGTAAATGTTTTTAGTAATTCAAAGGGTACACATTCTAAAAGGTTGAGAACCAATGTTTTAAAGTATTAACTTTGTTAATAAATAATTTCTGTTCAAAGTTGGTTTCCAGATTTGTCCAAATTGTTTTTATTCAAACTATACTTAGTCCACTCTGCATGTTGAAAACATGTTTTGTCCAAAATACTTTTAATTAATTTAATAAACAGTCAAGATACGTATCCAAAATTAATTACAAACAATGCAAAGGACCAATAAAGTGAAATTTCTACACATAAGTTAAAATAACTTCCAAATTATCAAATTTGGTGGAGTGCGAAAAAGAAGAACCAACGATCAAATAAATTTTTCCGCATAAGGAAATACTGTTTTAATTTCATTGTTATATATTTGTTAACATGTTGCTAGGCAATATTGAGGTTATTAAAATTGACTAACTGGAAAAGTTACAGTAATTGAAACCCAAAATTCAAACTTGTATATATATTATTTGAAATGTGTGCACATCATAAAACATATAAAAATGTTGATTAACAATATTGTCCAGTAATGATTCAATCGAAAAGCAGTATTAATCATTAAAGACGAAAGGGGGGACTTAATTGTGAGGTCTCAGTAGAGAAATAGCTGAGGACGATTTGCTTAAAGAAAACCCTTTCGTGTTGGTATAATAAAGTAAAAAAGGCAGACAAGGGAGTGTTCTTACTGGGAATTTGTTAGAAATAAAATCACTGCACGTATTTCAACAAACAAGAACCGAAGCTTTGCAATTAACCAATGATGGCTTTGAATTGATTTTTAAGATGAGAGAAGACCGACTAAATTATTATTTTTCAGATCGTTTTGTTTTTAAAATGGGAGCAGTTATGGAAAAGGTAGAAACAGATCAAAGTAATTTTCATGGTTGTGGGAAGATAAGGTTTACATACAGGAAATTGGTTTCCCCCTATTCGTATATATGTTTAGTGTAAAACAAATAAATGCACTCCTTTCAGTTTAGGGTAGAAAAGAAAAATGGGCACTTCATATTCATAACACTGGGTCTGTAGTCACACCTTTGTTTAGTGGCAATTAAACAGTCTATTACTATGCATCAGCATTCTATCACATCATTCTTTAACTTTATACATTTTACAGAAAAGTTTATACAGTTTACATTGGTAAACGTAAAATCATATTGTAATCGATTTCAGCAGAGCTTTATTAAATTCTTGTTTTCTATTGGCTGGGTCATATTGTTTCCATTTTTCTGTCAATAGTAATGTTATTTAGATACGAATGACTTATTTTTGTGATATTACTGCTGTTGTTTTACTCGCTTTTTTGTATGGTTTTTAGTAGTTTATGATTTAAGTAATAAGTTCATTAAACCAGTTCAGTTGTAATTTAGAGTTAATTTGGTGAAAACTGAAATGACGGTCGTCGTGTTGAGATAGCTCGCCCTTCGGCTCGAAGTATATGGCATTCCAAGTAAGTACCTTGCTATCTAAATGTAATTTGTAATATTATATACGTTTTATTATTAACTTAATGTTTGGTTATCATTAAATTATGTTTATTTACTTATATGCTATGCCTTAGTCAAACTACATTCGTTCAAACCACAACTTTCAGAATAACTGGCTGCTATGCGGTTGTTGGCTGCACCACTTCAAAAGGTTTTCTTATGAAACGTTTCCCTAGAGATCCTGAAAGGAGGAAGATATGGACTGTAAAAGTTAAGAGAAAAACTGGACACCTACAAATACTTCTTACCTTTGTGAGGTAATTTTTTAGATTTTGTACTTGTTTGTTTTTTGTTTTTTTTTTTTTAATGGGATGGTTTTATTGTGCAAAATTAATATTTATCTTTCGATTTAATTAACATAAGTTAATGCTTCTTGGAATATTTTTGATTAATGACCTATTAATGGCATTGATTAAAACTTATACAATGAGAAACTAAATCTAATCAATTCCAGTTGTTTTAACAAAAATTTGTATATAGATTAGTTCTCTAGGTTATTATCTATGTAGCCTATTTATTATTTTTAGGTTCATTTCGCCCCAGAAGTGTTTGAGCAGAACCAAGCTGATGGGAAGAAGGTGTTGAAGTAGTATAATGCGTTCCAACGATTTTCACTCACATTCCTCAAAAAAAATCCCGTAAAGCTTAGAACCAAGCTGATGGGAAGATGTTGAAGTTGTACAATGCGATCCAACGATTTTCACTTGGATTCATCAAAACAAATCCCGTAAAGCTCAGAACCAAGCTGATGGGAAAAAGATGTTGAAGTAGTACAATGCAATCCAACGATTTTCACTCACATTCCTCAAAATAAATCCAGTAAAGCTCAGAACCAAGCTAATGGGAAAAAGATGTTGAAGTAGTACAATGTGATCCAATGATTTTCACTCACATTCCTCAAAATAAATCTCGTAAAGCTCAGAACCAAGCTGATAGGAAAAAGATGTTGAAGTAGTACAATGCGATCCAACGATTTTCACTC